>VZTT01038683.1:72003-99990 GCA_013400855.1 Buphagus erythrorhynchus | reverse complement strand
TCACACCAACTCTCAGAGGGCCATGCAAAATTTGCAAAATTGCCTAGTTTTGTGCTGGCCCTGAGAGCACAATATCAATATTTGATTTCCCAAAATCAATTCACTTCTGTGCTTTGGACAATACAGTGTTTGATACTGGTTCATTCACGTTTAAAAGGCAATTCTTGTATCACTTTCTCACTTCAAGGAAGGTTACATAAGAGAGCAAAAAAAGATTACATGAAGAAAACATTTTTGGTCAAAAATGAAAACCTGAAAGCTGCATGTCAGGTGTAGCAGAAAGAGATATTGAAGGAGTCAAGAATGGGAATATAAAGGAAAAGGGAGAAAGAACATGGTGAAACACTCCTCCAAGGGAATCAGGAGATAGGAAAAACCCCAGCAGAGCAAGGGTGAAGACCTGAGAGGCATAAGAAATCAGCTTGGTTGAAGCCAATGACTAACTGAGAGGTTTAGACATCTTAAATGCAGAAAACTAGTTAACATCATTAGTAATGGCATTCGCATTGGTGACACGGGAGAAAAAGAATTTTACCTTTGGAAGTACCTATGTGTCACTGATATCCATTTCTGTAGCTAGTATTGTTGTTACAGACATATTTTAGACAAAAATACTACCTTACCTTGATAGAACGGAATGGTCCAGTAAATTTCATAATTACCAGAAAGAATTGAGAAAAAAAATGTATGTAAATGAACAAAATCAATTATATACTTATTGATTTCTTTTTACTCTAATTTTTCACTAATTAAAACATATTTATCTTCCTTTGAAGTGTGAAATTTAATGTGAAAGTGAACAAATTAATCTTTCTCTACTTCCATCTGTTAATGTATAGCTCCCATCCACATTAAGAAGACGGGATCAACTCAAATTTGCAGGACACGCTTCTAGCCAAAACCTTTGCTTGCTTAGCTTTTCAGTACAATGAGAAGAGAAAAATAATAACTAATTTTGAGTTGAAAGGATAAAAAACCCAAGTCTTGCCAACTGGTGGATATTCTGACTCCTTCGGCAGAAGGAGTCAAACCTAAAATGTCCAACAGGGACAAACCTAAAGCAGAACCACGTGGAAAATTGAATTTTGAATAAATCCAAAGAAATCTTTCAGTAAATCATCCTCAAACTCTGTTAAAAAAAAATTCTAAACAGTACATATTTGTTTTCCAACTGCCTATTAAAAAGAAAATACTTGCTTTGGGTGTGCACTGTACAATGCAGCAGCTTTAATTTTTTTTTGCTAGGAGTCATTTAGAACATATCTGTGGGGTTAATGACTCCAGCATAAAGGAGAGTTGGTATATTGATTTGGTCATCTCTCTGGAACAATTTTTTCTGAAAATATCAGCTACTTAGTTTAACATTTCTAGGTAAAAATTTGAAACTTTTCTATCTTGGCTAAAAAGTGAGGGGAAGAAAAAGAATTTTTGTGTGAGAAAAGTCTTCTTCTAAAAAACCTGATAAATAAGACTAACTAGAGTTCATGATAATGTGATGTGGGGAGGTGTGTGCATGTCCACAGGCACGTATACATCCATCCATGAATTCACACAGACACACACAGAAGTCATACAGAGATAAAACATGTCTCTGCGTGCCCATCTCTTACCAACACTTACTATTTTTTTCCAGTTTAAGTAAGCTTTTTAAATAATGTGTCTCTGTGACCTGCTGAGTTTGCCAACATATAAAATTATGAGTTTTGCATATTGAATTATGCAAAACTGAAGACACATGACTTGTAAGCTTGAATATAATTATTAATTGGTAGAAATATTTAAGTTGACTGAAAAACTACAAATATCTGTCATCTGTGCTGTACTGCAAAGCCTTTCCAAAAGATTTTATAATTATACAATTTAGTTAACTGGCCCTTGTTTGAAAAATAAGTTAAAAAACACTAAGAAGGAATAATCATTTAGAAAGAAATTATTAGTCTATAATTGCATCAAAACCATTTAGATTTTCAGGGGTTTGACATTAACATATGATGTCTAAGATATTTGAAAGTTTTTGTCTGGCTATTATATTATTAATTGTCTGATAAATTTCTTTGACAGTGAATTTTACTTTTATTATAAACCCCATTTTTTAAAATCCCCTTATCTTGAGGTAGGAAGATCAGCTCTCACCTATTTTATTTGCTTGTAGAAAACCTGAACATTTAGATAATCATTCTGAAGCTGTCTTCATTTCTCTTAGGCAACTGTCTCTAGATTTCACCTCTTATAATAAAACTATAAATTTACAAGTACTAAGAAAAGATGGTCTCATCTATACATGCATGTGATATCTAGTTTCGTAAACTGTCTTCTGTCTAGTGATTTTATCTTTGTTTTAACTTTGTTTATCTTTTAGGTTTCAGCTGAAATTTTGCAAACTGCTTTAATACTCATTTGCCAGTCCTGAAACTACAAAATACTTGTACCAAAAAGTGGTTTGCAAAAAGGATGGAGAAAGCAATCCTAGTCTTTGTATCAGTGAAAAAATAACACTCATTTCAGTTTTGTCAAAGTAAAAACAAAGTAAATTATATTTGGGAATTAAATGTTATTTGGAATTAAATTGAGCAGTACCATTTTTATAAATTCATTGAGTTTATTTCCGATACAATTAATTGCATTTAAAGCAGAATACAGTTAAAAATTGCCTCTGGATAAGGACTTTAATCCATAATAATCCAATCATAGGTGTACCAATGCAATATATAATATTGAAAAAAAATAATTCAGAAATAAACCAGGAAATATCAAAGTAAAACATAGTTCCATTTTTCATTGTTTTTCTTTCTTTAACGTTTTCTGATGTCCCAAAGCTAAACAAATGTTCATAGTACTCTCAAGGACATTGTAACAGGAAGGTTTCAAAAAGGTGACTCCGAAAAGGGAGGATTTTAATATTATTTAATCTGAAAAACTAGGATAAATTGAGCTTATCCCAATTTGTAAAATCATTTTAAATCTGATGCACTTGAAGAGGATAATTTAATTTCAAGAGGTCAGGAATTTGCCTAGATATGTACACTCTGTGTGTATTTAATGGGTGGCAAAGTTTGCATTAAAGGATGTTTCTCCTTGTAAATTGAAGGATAATATCAATAACCCATGATAAAACCCAGGACATGTAATTGATGAGCAAATCTCAGGTGGCTTCTTGTGAGAGATGTTTGAGTAAAAGGTTCGACCTGAGAAGTGAGCTGTTTTTAGGGATGACTTCTAGACTACAGTTACAGTCAAGACAAGATGTTATATAATCTTTTTCTTGGCATGTTCAAAATATATTCATCCTTTAAAGAAGTATAACAGCTGGTGTTTTCAAGATATCAGCAAAAACTAAGATTCAAAGGGTCAGCCTACAATTGAGCTCGACAAGTTTTATTTACAGCTTCTGCAGCAAAATGGAGGGAAACCCAAGTGGATCTAAGAGGTTGAATACCTGACAGTAAATGATTTTTTTAGTCGACACAAGACTGAGCTTGTTTAAGATTTGCTTATGATTGGTTTTGATTAATCTCTGCTAACTTTCATAAACTTTAAGGTACAGATGAAAAGAAGACAAGTTTTTGAGATGATGCTCCTTTCTGCTTTAAGATTGAAAAAATTAATCAATATTGTTTTTCTCAAATATTCATCTTCCATAAAAAGGGAGAGGGAAGAAACTAGGGCATTGTTTTTAAACAAGCAGAAGCTTTATTATATTCCCTGAGGTAATAGAGGTCTGGTTTTCATCCTGTATTTTCCTATATAAGGCCCTGTCTGTTTCCAGGTTCATTTTTTTCTTCTGCTGATACTTAATCCTTTAAATTTGTGGTAGAAATTCAAGATCTGTATACAGGTCTTAAGCAATGGAAATGCCAATATGTGTTTTTCTTCAATTTGTTTTTCAGACAGACCCTACAGAAAGTTCTGTCGTAGATAATAAACTTGCCTTATTTTATAATTTTTTTTCATCAAGTGCCCCTTCCTTTGCCTGAAACAAATAGCAGATTCTTAGCTTGCAGCAGCTTCTATCACATCAAAAGTTAATCAAAAAACATATGCTACCTGTGCTTTCATAAGCAACAGAACGACCATGAAAGCCTTTCTACTTTCTGTGCTGTCAGGCATAGGTTTAGATGAGACAGATAAGATGTTGCTTAAACTTGCTACAGGCATGTTGTCCCAACAGCTCTCATCTGTTTCAAGTGAACCATTTTATCAAGGTACTATTTCACTGAAGTGTGAAGTGGCAAAAGTTATCCTCATACAATCTCTTCAGTTGTAAATGTCATTTATGATTAGGCTTTTATCATTGCTGTTTTATTTTATGCATAATTAGAAGTTTAAAAATCTGATATTTACATAGAAGTGTTATACTTTGTTCCATAAAAAATTATGAAAAACATTTTCTTGATGAGAGAAGCTTGATAGAATGATCCAGATTTGAAATTCTGAGGTATTCTCATCTAAATGCAAACTGCCTACTAAAGAAGAGACTGAATTTCCGGAAAAGATGTGATTTATTTGCTGTTTAGTGCAGAACAGACTTTTTAAAAATGTGTTTCTATTATTTACTAGACCAGGGGAGTTCTGAGCAATAAGCACTTTCTCCATTTGAAATGTTGGTTTTGAACATAAAGGAGTGCAGATGTGAAAGGATCAGAAGCAAGCCACACAAACATGTAAATTCCTTTTCTAGTCCATACCAAAACCCCTGGTGCTCTAGTTTACTTACATAATGTTTCCTTTTCAATTACTATGCAGTCAAGAAAAGCCAGTCATAAATGTATTCACACACATCACAGTATGTGACTTTACTCATGAACAGAAAAACTACATGCTTTTCATCTGACAAAGCTGTCTTCTGACATTTCCTGTTCTGAGACAGAAAAAATAGTGCAATCAATGGACAGAAAAAACCTCTATGATGCTTTTGAAAAAAATTTTCAGTTACAAGAGGAAAATCATAATTACTGTTGCTCTCAGCAGGCTGGAATTCTCACATTTAATACTGGGCTGTTATTTTCTTTTTAAACACTAATTCTATCAGACTCAACAAAGCTTCCTAATGCATATCCTGTTGAAGTGTGTACAGTGACAGTGGAGCCCAGCACATAGATGGCATTTCAGTAGTAGATATTCACTGTACATGAGTAGATGGTGCAGACTGCAAAAAGTGTGGGTCAACTCATACTAGAGCCTGAATCTCTGGGGAGATAATGCTGCTTGTCAATGAGACACCATGAATGCCCCATGGAAAGAGGGGGGGAAATCCACGACAGGGAAAGGAATTTAATATCCATAAACTCTCTATACATGAAAAAGAACCTCATACAGGAGGCTCTTAAAGAGAGTGATCTGAAGCATGTTCTGAATTTACTTCATGCTGAAATATGAGTCAAAAAGCAGGTAGCCTCCTGGTCTAGACATAACTACTGCTTGTCAGCATAAACAGCTATAAACTTTGGTGGACTATGTTTGTTTCATAGAAGTAAGAAAACCTAAGTGAAAACTGTCTAATTTATTTTGGCAAATCCATCTTCTTCCATGTTAGCCAGAAGTCCAGAGACCTTACCTGTCCCCTTGAAGAAATACTATTTTAAAGGAGTCTTTATTTTCCATTATATCATGTGCCTTTTAAGTGGAACAGCTAGTGAAACTTTGAAAGTGGAACACAGTGGAGCTGAGATGAATAATAAACTAAAATTTGCTTCTAGCCAAAAAAAAGTTTAAATAGTTTTTTCTTCTTTTTTCTGCTAAGCTTCCATGTCTTTACTTCCTTCCAGTTCTCAAAGGACAGAAGATAATAGCCTTCAACATAGACACTGCAGAACGGGTAAGATGTCTGTAATGTATAATTCAGCTTGACTTCTCCAGTCTGTAATATAAGAAATGGTACTGTTATCACCTTTTACAAAGAGCTAGCATTCATTTATTGGTTGCATCTCCTTTTTTTATCCTGTGTGTGTGCTAATCTGCATGGGAGAAAACATTGAAGGAAATGATGAATAGACTGGACTCTCCAGGGAATAAGGATTATTTATGAAGTTACTCCAGCTCAGTGAACAGTGTAATTCATGTCAAAGTGTGTGACTGAAGCCCAGTGAATTACAAACTTCACTCTAGGAGAGGATTTGAAACCTGGAGTTCAAAGGAAAGCTGTGACAAAGCAGTGTTTAAAATAAAGGCAGTGTTTAAAGTGTTAAAGTGTTCAAAACCTTTTCTACCACATGCCTAAGAAGCCACAACTCCAAAACTGTGCATTTTTTGGATCACAGATATTATTAACTCTTAGCAACTATTTCACCATGTCACAAAACCTGCTTTGAAGTTCATTTTTGCTCATTAACAAAATGAAGTTTTAAAATGTTTACAATTGAAGTGTCTGTGAGAGAAATTGCTATAGATAATATTCTGCAGAGGGTGTTAGCAGATTTTCTTGTCTATGTGATATTTTAGGGTGAAAGATAGCATTTTATGGAAAAATTTGTCAATTTTGAGCATCACCCTCTTTGTTTGTCACTTCCTGTTTGTTTTCAGGCCGCGTCTGTTACATCAACACAATGGTGTTAGAGGGAACTCTTTTGGTTGTAATTCAAATCATTCCATTTTATTTTTATTTCTCATTCAACTGCTGCCCTACAACAAAACATGTCTGCTCCTCTATATTTTGTATGCTGAAAAGGCAGGTAAGGTTCACAAAATATTTAAGCTTGCCATCAAGTATTTGTATATATTCAGTGGATTTCATTTTGATGATATCACCCTAAAAGTATCAGGGAAAAATAAATGAAACAAGCAGGTAACAGATTCACAGTAAAGGCACATCTTCTTCATATAAATGTACTGCTATAAGTGACTCTGAGTTGCCTCGTGGATTTCTTTACCTGGATTAAAAATGCAGATGGACAAGTGAACAGAAAAAATATGGGACACTGAAGACTGTGTCATTCTTCTCCATTCCTTCCTTCAGATCCTATGTTAGAAAGTTGCAGCGATGGTCTATATATAACTTCTGAGCATCTCCCAGTCATCCAGCAAGCCAGGCAGGATTTTTAAAGGCAATCATTAATTATTCTACACAAAGAAGTCTGCTGCAGTTATCCTGAATGGAATTGGTCTTCCTACCCTGTCCCCTATTTTCCCCAGGCTCTTGACATGTAAGCCATTCAGAACTAGATTAAACCCTATTTTTCCCAGACAGCTTCCTCCCTTCAGGTCTTTCTTTTTCCTTCATTATATTAATTAACTTTTATCACAGCTCTCCTTTTTGGAGGGATGACAGGAAGGGCTATTTAGCTTTCCACCCCTGTTTCTTTGTATTTTCAGTCTTCTCTCCTGTAGCCTGACTCTGCCACCTGAGGTTGGGGCACATGGTGGCCTCTGAGTGCCAGTCTCTGGGCACAGCCTGAAGCTCTCTCCCGTGCACGTGAGTTGGCTGATTGCATTAGGGTCACTGTCAGAGCTTGGACAGAAGGTGGGCGGTTTTCAAGGATCTCTTCTCTATGAAAATATGGCTGCAAGAGCACAGTCACCCTGAGGACTGGAGGATCTGGGACACACAATATTTTTTTTTTTTTTTCAGTATGGACCAGCAAGAAGCAGATGAAAAAATCATGCAGTTGAAAAAAAGACAAATAAACCCTTGACTCGGCACATTTAAGACAACCCTCTAACTGCACAAGCCTTTCAATAGTGCACTGATATTCTCATTCTTGCTATAGGCTAGCACTCAGGATGATCTGTTTCATGCCCTTCCCTGGCACTATTACTGACAGGCCTGTATTTCCCTGTATCCTCCCTCCAGCCTTTTTCGTAGACACATCCCATGTGACAGCCCCAGCCAGCTGTGACTGCCCCAGCCACCCAGGGCTGCAGGTAGATGATGGCAGTGCCTCAGGGAGCCCTCCTGCCTCCTCCTTTGATTCCCCTGGGCAGATTCCCTCTGGCCCCATAGACCTGTGCATGCCTGTGTGCTACAGCAGGCTCTCAGCATTTCCCCTTCGATTCTGGGGGCTTCATTCTGCCTCCTGTCTGTCTTCCAGCACAGGGGACTGGGTACCTGGAGAACAGCTAGTAGCAGGGACTTTTATCTGGCATGCATTTCTTCATTTTCATGAAACTGATATATAAGTACCATACCAAAAATAGCAGCATCTTATAATTTTTGCTGGAAATCAAACTTTTAACAGAGATTAAGGAATTAATCCTTGTATTGAAAGCAGAGGATGATTGTTAGGAATCCCTAATAATGAAAATAGTTTGGATATTATAAGCTTTATTTAATCTTTTCTACACAATAAGATGCTGACGGAAATATTGTATTCATTGTCTTGTAAGTACTGCCCTAATTTCTTTATTTTTTTTCTGTAACTACTAGTCATGCAAAAATAAATCCAAAGATTTTTCAATGCCCTTTGGGCAGACAGGCATGATAAGCACTTTTTTTCAGATGTACAACTTACTGCAAACTGTGCTGTGAATAATGAAATAAAACCTTAAAATGCAATTTTTTTTCAACAGCTTGTAGGTTGTGTAAAAAAGTGTTAAACCACAAGTTAAAATTCAGATATCCATTAAAACAAGGACCACCAAAAAGCTATAACTTCTTGTTAACCTAGTATTAAAACACTGCTCTCTGGTCTGAAGCTTCTACATGAAGAATGCTCCAAGTCCTTCACAGGGGCATTTCACGATCTGTCTTCCATCAGAGCTGAACTCAGGGATTTTTAGTGTCAACAAATTAAACCAAATGTCATGCAACTGTCTTGCCTAACAGCCTTGCTCAATAGGGAGCCCAGCAAGCTCACTTCAGCTGAAATAACCTCAAGATCAAGACACAGTTTCAAATATGCAAATAAGCAGAAAAGCAAGGTCAAGCAAAGAACACTGAATGATTCACAGTCTTGAGACAAAATTTCATGCCTAATGATGCTGATATATATCTATTTCTTCTGCAACACAAGGAGTAACTGTAACTCACACAATTCAGTCCCAATTCGCCAGGATCTGTGGCCATTGAATGAAAACTTGATAAATCTAAGCAATAAGATGGACTGGCTATTTTTGCTTTTTCATTTTAAAATTGGGCGGCTGTTAGATTGTGTCTGCTGTGACAACCAACCTAATTCTATCTTTGTCTGTTCATTGCTACCTAGACAAACATGAAAAAATTGAGCGTTTTGGACACTTCAGTTCTAATGATTATGCTAATGACTAATTAGTTCTAATGACTATACTATTTAGGTCTTTACTAGTCTAAGCATGGCTAAAGATGACTTTTAGGGAATGAGTTAACAGGATTTATTAAGTTTGCTGCAGTGGTTTAAAAGTTTATTAAGTGCAAACTGATGGTAGAAATCTTAAAACTGTTGATTCTGTGGACAAGGAGAGGACAGAGTATGGCTACCCTATAAAACACTAAGAGTAACCTGCATCCACTGAGTACTGACTTTTCATACAAAGTTGGGAACACTTAACTGAGAATGAAAATACCTGCTAGTTAAGTTCTGTCATTGAAACTGGGACTCCTGAAAAAAAATAGCTTTGAATGATATTTTCAAAATACCACAACTATGGTTAAAATTTCCAAAAGACTTTATGCATTTTTGAAACGTAATTTACATTTGAAAAATTACATGGAATTTAAAATCTTATAGCAATTCAATAATGCATAAGATCTTCAATTAATTGTGCATAAAAATGAAATATGTGGTCTTGAGTTAAGCAGACAATTTTTGAAATTTTAATATAAAAACAAACCTAAAGACCAAATATATTTTTATTTAGGAATATTACTATTGAACTATACTATAGAAAAACACACTTGACCACTAGTTTTCAAAATACTGCATTCTGTCCCCCTGCCCCCAGTTCATCCATCTATAATTTTGACATATACAATACATGCATAACGTGCCATATATTGATATCTAGATATCCAAGTATGAAAATGTATCTAAAATACTGTATGGTTATTTCATTCACATATTATAGGCAGTAATTCCTTACAAAGCAAAGACTTGTCCTGTAATATGATCTGATGTGATCATTAAATCATGGATAAAGTATTCATAATTCATTTTGAATTTAAATGGTAACACTTCAGCTCCTATTTATACTCTCTGAAATGTTTTTAAAATATTTTTTTATCCTAATACTCAACAGACAAATTATAAAGCACTAAAAAAATTCCTTATCTCTGCCACATTTTTTGTGAAAGTAAACATGTTTCTGCTGCTGTGTGAAAGAATGCCAAGATGTTTTATCATCTGTTCAGATGTTAAATCATGGGATTTTGCAAGTTTCAAAGTACGGCAAGTGAGAAGTGATATCTGCATTATTTTTTTCAGGTAAGCTGTTTTAAAATAATATAAATAACAATGCAACTCCTGAGACTCTTCTGCTCAAGTTAAAACAAGAGATTCGGGAGGTGGTTTCAGTATCTTCTGCCTATGGTGGGAAACTGCTTGTCTGACAAGACAGTATTTCCTGTCCATTGCCCTAGAAGGATCAAACATAAAATCTCACATAAGACAGAACATCTGTTTATCCCCACAATCCCTTCCCCATTCACCCATGCAGGCTGGATGTGTATCCATTCTGAGCTTTCTTTCACCCATCAGGAAGGAATTGTGGAAAGTCGTTAACACAACCTGCAGAGCTCCGTGTGTAACCGAGTGACATTCTACAGCCTCTGCAAAGCTCATGCCTGTTTTGAGTACTCTTTTCTTGCCCTTAGTATTAACTGTCACTATAAATAGTTACTTTGGGGAAAATACACTCTTACACAACACTGGATAGCAGCAGAATTTAAGGGGAGTATAAATGCTGACTGAATAAGATATTCTTAGCAGCAGCTGACAGATAGTTTGATCTTTGTTCATTAGTAGCAGTATTAAATGTGTCTAAATAGAGCCTTTCCTAATTAGCTTTAGTGACAAAAGGGAGTCTTCTAAACCACATCATCCGAATTGGCTGCAGGGAGAGATTCCAAACTAGACTCAAGGTACCATGTAAAATATTCTACTGTAACTCATCTTCTGCTATTGTAATTCAGGTCCCTCCTAAGCCTATTAATTCAGGAGTCCTAACGATGATATAATCCTCTTATGTTTGTAATGTTTTCTTTTGCAAGAAGTAGGGTAGAACTGCCACTGTGCTATCTAATGAGTCATTAAATTCATTTCTAAATAGTGAGAAAAGGAGGTCACACAGGCATAATTTAGGATTTTGCTTCAACAGTTTAACAGGATTTCTTGCCTGCTTAGATTTGGCCAAATAGTCTTTGAGAATCTTGATTGGTGAAAGATTGGCAATTTTGCTTCTCATTATGAAGATTTAACTGAGCTTATAATCCTAAAACAAACTGGTCTTAGAGAACACACTACAGCAAATATAAACATTTTAGTCACGGCTGACACATCGAGTGATGTACCAGTACCTCCTGTCCTCATAAACTATCATTGATTAGTCCTGATCAAACACATTCATGTTTAATAAAGGACTTACATTTCTGCCTAAATTTCACCAAAGACAACATGAGTTACACATTTATGCTAAGATAAGGGTGTATTTTAATGATCTTTTTAAGGTGGTCAGAAATTGTGGTCAACAAAATGGAGATGTATAGCTGTATTGACCTCTTATCTTACCCTTATTTTCCTTCTTTTCCTTTACCAAAATATTATTTCTCCTAGAAAAACAAAATAATGATATCACTGTTTTCCTTACTTCTTTAATCTTCATGCATATATCATAAGAATTATTATTATTATTAAGAATTATTATTCTATCAAGACATTGAAAACAGTAAAGATAGCCAAGAATGTAGAGCACCATCATGAAACTTGCCATGCTGAAATTACTGTTTCATTATTCATTATTCATTTCATTATTCATTCATTATATTTGATTATATCTACTGAGTTTCTAAGTTAATTTTTTTGTGTATATTACCATTCACTTTCAAATATTTTTGAGACCTTCACTTCCTATATAGAGCATGTAGTGCCTATAGTATCTGACACTTCATTAAATACTTAAAGGCATTTCGAATCAAAATCTGTAATCAGATAATAATTTTTAAATTAAGAAAATAATTTATGAGCAATCCCAGTTCATTAGTCACTAGATAGTTTCTGTATATATTCCACCTCTGCAGTGGGGACTGAGATCATTTGGGTCAAGCTTCTAAATGGTTAATTTCCAAAAATATATGCTTCAAGAGTTGTTAAAAGTTTCAATCCTTCACCATAAAAGCCCCACATGAGGACTGACCCTTTTGAAGCATCAGCTATTTTTAACCTGTACATCCAGGCTCCATAGTCACACTGATCTCTGATTTCTGCAGCATTCCTACTTTAAGCAGAAAAGCAGACTTTGGAGCAGTCTTCTTGCTGGTGTTATCAACTGTTCACCACATATTGCATGCTTTTGGGAAAAGGCCAATAATGGCTAAGCATCAGGGGTGGAATAGTTTCTGATGGCCACCTTGGGATTTCTGGTGGCTAAAAAAAAGATGTTTCTCTAATGAGTTAAGGAAAGTAAATATCAGAAGGTCAGATATGATATAATTAGCTTGAGCTTATTCAAAGAAGTTAATTTAATATTAGACAACTTTCATTGCATTCTTTGCAGCCATGTGTCATAGGAGTTCTGCCAGTGGTTTAAAAGGGGTACTAAAAATAATACCATTTGGAGAAAAATCAGATAATCCTCCCATTTGTACCAGAGAATGATCACTTACTTTGTCTCTCCTTGAAAACATGGATCTGAATATGGAAGGACACAAAATCTTACCATGCTTTCATCAGTTGGTGCCTTTTGAACTGCCCTGTTTAAATCCTAAACTTCCTGAGATTTGAACTACTTCTTGTTTTTATTTTACTCAGGATCAGCACAGGTCAGTGAGACATCTGTTGTATATCTGTTAGCAGCAGTTTATAACCACTCTCAGAGAGTGTCAGAGTAAAATAAAAACAGTTATAAAACGTTACCAAAGTTTAGTCATAACATTGAGAAAACAAACTTCATAGCTCAGTTAAAACAATTCCACTCTTAAATTCAAGATTTGGTTGGCAAGCAAACCTTACAATCTTCATACTGGAAAATGAAACCTGAAGATTATAAATGCAATTAGAGCACTCATCAGACAACACTTTACATTTAATTGCTTGTTAGTTGAAACTAATTGCAATTCAAAACCCAGAGATTTACTTAAGAGGCTAAATTGGAAAATATGCACAAACAGATACCATGGGGACTATTCCAACACAACATAAATCTGGAAAATTGTAACTTGTCACTAAATTGATTCATTTGCTATGGTGGTATGCTACAAGCAGAGACAAGTATCAAAGGGAGGACGTGGCAAGTGGGTTTCAGTGGTAATAACTTCATAAGTGACTCTGAGGATCTGTACCTTTTGGGTGGTAGAGAGAGACCCTCATTCCCAAAACTCATAGTGCCTTCCTACAGAGCTTTTACATACTCACACAAACACTGTTCACATGTTGTGACCTCTATTTACTTAATTTCTAAAATAAAGTATAAAAACTCTATTAAAGGAACAACATAACTTAGTGTAGAGAACCCGCCTGGACCTCTGCACTCAAGAACTATCAAGTCCCAGACTGATGTTCTATAAATGTTTTCTGAACGCTCAGGACACATAGCCTACTAACTGTGTTGAAATTAAGCATGCTTGTTATGTGTTTTTGTAATCTCTTGAGAGTTGCTTAGACGTGGATATTGCTCCTGAAAGAATTTAAATCTTAATTTTAAAATGCAACTGGATTCAAAAGAGGGCATAAGTGGCATACTCCATACAGTGCAAAGATTTCTGAACCAAGAAGTAGGGCTTTTTGGTTCTGTTTAAACTCAAATGTACACTTAGACTATGCCTGGGTCCAGAGCTAGGCTGAGTTCTGAATTTTAATTCAGATTATTCCCATACCACCCCTCACAAGAAGCTTAAACTAGCAAACTCCTCTTGTACTCAGAGCACTTGTATACTTTCTTTGAAACCAGGCCACTGTTTAGGATTTAGTAGAAAAGCAAAAAGTGAGCCACTATCTGCAAAATATGCAACCAAACTCCTCATCTCATGAGGAGGGCTTCAAACCTGTTAGATATTTGTATGAATGGCATCAGCAATGGATTAACTACTAGTACAGGTAACTGGGCATTGTCCCATCAGCTGCATAGCTGATATTATCATAGGAAATAAATCAATAGCCATGACCTACTAGATTTCAAGCTATTCAGGCTTCAATTAGCATTAGTATTATTTTCTGCAGATTCCACAGTTCATTAGCAAGACTTGACAGTCCTGACAGCTGGTGCTTTGGAGCACTGCTGTATAGTATTCTTCAGTGACCTTGATGAACCTTTTAAATCACTTTAGCTCTGTTTTGGAGAACAGATTGTCCATGCTGAATTTATAACCTGCACTGCTACTGAGGCAGCTTTCTTGGCCAGCTTCTGTCTCCCAATTTCTGAACATCTGCTATTCAGAAAATCTAAGTAATCACCTGAATACTGGATGAACTTACAGGTAGCCAAGTTCATAAGGGCATAATTTGCTTCATTTCCCATATAATATAATGGGGTTAATGCATTTTTAAAATTCCTATTGTAGTGTGCTTTAAAAAAGGAAATTACTGAAAGTGAGGTTTTTATCATGTAAATATACCAGCACATTCAGCAATGCCTGAAACTGCTACAGAAGCATTTACTGTCATGCCCTAGAAAAAACAAACTTTGGTTCCTTTACAGTCTCAGTTTTTTTGTTTCATTTCACAGTTGTTGTTTTCTTGCCAGCTAGCAGCATGCCTCTCCATAATCCTGCATTCTCCTGTGAGTCAGAACCAATTTTGTCTGTCACTGTAGATTTAGGATTTTTGGACAATTGCCCAGACGCTCAGCAGAGTCGCTTTTCTCCTTTGTCTTTCCAGTCAGTATGCACTAAGTGCTCATAAGTCACATTAACTAGAATTGAGGCAAAGCAACAAATTGAACAAATAAGTATAATGACTGGCAGGGAGAGCAGAGACCTGTTTATAATTGCTTGGTTTGCTGAGTACATGGATGTTAACATGACTCACTCAAGGGCAATTATTTTGTAGCTTCTGACAGGTGTGATATAGTATTGTTGATTTTGGCAGATATCTCTAGTACAAATGCTCCAGTCGACCTTGAAAAATCTGATGTCAGCAGTCACTACCATGGCCCTGGTGCTGATCTTTCTCTTCTATGAGAAATGAAACTTAAATCCTTTTCATCAGTATTAAAAAAAAAAAAAATCCCTGGTTTACCTTGTTTCTTTGATTTTTTTTTTGCTTGTTTCTATCACAGAATCATTAAGACTGGAAAAGACCTTTAAGATTATCAAGTCTAGCTGCCAAATAGTATCACCACTATGCTCACCTTTAAACCACGCTCTCAAATACCAAATTCACATGTTTTTTAAACACTTCCATCACTTCCCTGAGCATTTACTTTACAACTTATTCTGCCAAAAATGTTTTCTTAGCATGTAACCCATAGCTCTCCTAATGCAATATCCCACTCCTTTTCAATATTTCCTGCAGATAATAGTGTGCTTCTCCCTTTTTTGTCCACAAATGTCAGCAGATACTTAAGAATTATCCTTATTCATAGTAACTAAGGTCTTTGGGTGAAACTTTCATTTCTCTTGAGCTAATGTCTCAATATTTCCCCATGAAGTTCCCACAGTATTTGGGAGCAGTGATTACTCATGGTTATTACACAGGGCCATTTCCATTCTCTGACTAAGTATCAAGCTCTGGCAACTTGTAATCAGCAAAGCTTTGCTGACTTGCCATGAGGATAGTGATTTGAACACCAAGAGTATTTTAAAATTACCTGGTTGGATAAAAATAATTATTTAGCCCATCTTAAAAATCAAGCACTTTAAATATATCTGTGTTTGACACAAAAGTGTACACTTTCTAAATTTATAACTTGGCTTCTGTACACAGTCATTTCAGGAAAATTCAGTTAATTAAACATTACTGAAAAGGTCCTTAAATGGGGACATAATTTTAGCTGAAATAAACTCATTTTTCTTACAGAGAAATGTTTAAAGAATATTCAATTTCTTTGCCAAGCTCTGATACTTATTGACCTTCAGGTGAGTGTAAGGTACTGCAGTTATTGCTGCAGTCTTGTCCTAAAGTTTAAGCTCCCAGAATTTAAAAGAACCCAAGCAATACAGAATAATTAAACACATTTTGTGCTCTAATTACAAACACACACTGATTAGAACTCCTAGGCAAAATCAAAGGCTGATTTCTTCCCTAGTATTTAAAGTGTACTGTGATTAAGAACATTCTAATACTTGGTAAAAATAATTATCAAAATGTACATTAGAGACTTTAGCAAAGACAGTGAAACTATTCCCCACATTGCAAGAAAATGCACAAGAAACTTTGACAGTCCAGAGAATGTTGCAAAGTGACTTAAGTGAAATTCTTGCCTTACACAGCAGTCTTTCATGGCATGCTATAACTAGTAATCTACCCAGGATCAGAGCCAAAGAGGGATTAACCCATCACAGAAAGACATTCTATTTTCGGCAGCAGGCATAAATGCCTAGTGACTGAACACACTGAGCTCTGTGCAATATGCCACTGCAGTCTGCTGCTTGGTGAAAAAGAGTACTATAATTTATCTTAAGCTCATAATACTGTGTTGATGTATCACACCTGTTAAATTCATGTTAGTGCAGTAAACTGGTAAATCAGATACATCTTCCAAAATCCTTCTTTGGTGATTCTTGCAGTTTAGAAAACACAGCTACACCTCAACAACAGAATCAGATTCTTCCTACCATCTCCGAAGGTCCCTACATCTAGAAGAGAGTTGGCCAGCTGATCAATTTTTTTATTCCTTTATTAAACTGACTGTTGAACCATTTATTGCAATTGATCTTAGTCCTCATAGAAATATGCTTTAGTCCTTGTACTAGAATTCATTAATCTGATACAGGGATTGAAAAGATATTTCTGTGTAAGGGACAGTGTATACTCTTTTGAGCTATTATCCGTGTCGTCACAGATCACAACATGTGTCCATGTACTGTAAGACTGCACACATTTCCCTGGAATGTTCCACACCTGGCTGTGACAAGGTGTCTGACATAACACTCAAAAAGCTACTCAACAATCAAGAGAAATGCTCATAGCTGGTGGGAAATATTACAACTCTAATATTTCAGCTATGTTATTATAGAAGCATTTCTGATCAGCATTTCCCAGATGACAGAGCAAGGAATATAACTGATAGACCCAAAAGTCATCTTGAGAATAAAGTACCTCATGTTACTTTGTATAATGCACATTAATCCCTTTTGATTTATTCTGGTAGGTTTTGCTATTATTGATTTTAAAGTACAGTGAAGAGTATTCTCTGGAATTGATGGGTCAGTGAAGATCTCTGTCTAATACAAGTTTTATGAAAGCAGCTCACAATTTAAATAAGCCAAGAACTTGTCCTTTATCTAGCTTTGTTCATCATTAAAATGTTTTGAAAACCATATACATTCATTTTTCATATACTTTAAAGTAATATTTCATAAATTAGATGTATTTTCTCATTTTCTGCAGTAGAAGAATGATTAGCTATTTCCTATTCTGCTATATTTTAATAAATGGTTGTGTGATACTGTCTTATTTAAGGCATATCAATTGATCTCTTTTCTGAACACCCAGTTATTTACCTCAATTTGTCCAATGTTCATAACTCTGCACAAATATTATCATATTCATTTTTATTACTGTAGAAGATGGTATTTTTGTCAGATAAATAAATATCAGAATTCTGCACTAATTTGGATTCCTAATTTCAAGTCCTTCTGCAATGAAATTGTAATTCTGTGCATCTATGTACAAAAGACAGGTTCTGCTTTTAATTACAACTTTAAATGCCCAGCCTTTCCAATTAAGTGATCAGCAACACAATTTATATCTTCATAAATGAATGATAGCGTGTTGAAAGCCAGTCTAAATTTACACTACACAGAAACTATGTGACAGACTCAAGGGTAGAATCCAGTTCCCTAGAGTGACTGTCAATTTTTTTTGACTTGTTTTAAACCTACCTATTCCCCTATATATCTCACAAATTCTCCTACAAATGGAACAGTTATCCCAGAGATAGCAAACTAATTCAGCCACAGTACAGATCTACCTGGTACCCTGAAGTAGGCATGGGTGAGGGGAAAATGGTGTGTGATCATGTCATTTTAGATCAGAACTCCATAGGTTACAAAACTAGAAGGACCCATCTTGATCATCTAGTCTGACAACCTTTATAGGAACAGGCTGTGGGAACGGCTCAGAATGAAATCTGCTTTCATAATATATAAGTACAGAGGAACAGAATTAAAAATGTGTAAGCAACTTTCATTCTGACAGTCCACAATTTTGAATGCCTCTTTTTGCAGCGTAGGTCTTTTTCAAGAGAGGAAAAATGGTACAATTGCTTCATGTTTAATTCCTAGTTGCTGTTTTTTCCAAAGCAATCATAAATTCTGCCTGAATAATCTATAAATATCCTCCTGATTCAATTTCCTTCCCTCTGGGGTGCGTAAAGTACTGGCTTTGTAGAGTGCCAGTGAAGTGACCATGCTGCCTCACTGTCCTAGATGCCAAGGAAGGGAAGCTGTGGGACCATTGCCACCAGAGATTAAGGTATGTCATTTATGGGGCAGACAAGGAGGTTGCAGGGTGAGGTAGAGGGCTGTGTTTACAGCTGGGAAAGAGGGAGCTGGGATAGAAGCAGAAAGGGAGGTTTCTTGTGCTTTATTCTCTTCATGTGATGGTTACTGTGTTCTCATGTCACGGCACGTGTTCCCCGGAACAAAACTCGCTTCCATAACTAAAATGTTACTTTATTTACTTACAGACTAAGTACTGTTTCTAAGGCACTTACCCTTTTTAGTGGCAAACACCAAGGCCACTATATTAATTACCAGTGCAAGTCTCAGCCTCACCTAAGGACGTGTCTGATAGACAGAATGTTTCCCTGTTGATTGTAAATAACGAAATTTAAACTAAACTAAACTAAAACTTAGCAACCTCTCCCTATGTATTAAGTATCAAGACTGTGTGTCAGTGGCTAGTCAGAATAGGGTGGATTGAGCACTAGGCAAAGAACAGAAGGAATCCCTACTGCTCTCTGCATCAGCTGGACAGGGAAGTCTGCTGGGGCTCCTTCAACAGAAGGCAACACTTTGAGAGCAGGGTAAGCAGCAGAGTACCTCCCTCTGCTGCCTTCCCCCACCACATGTGCCCTCTGTGCCCAAAGAGCCAGGCTGTGTCACACCATGTGTGTACTCAGCCCTAGGCTGGCTCAGCCAGACAGCTCTCAGCCTGCATGCCTAAGGGCACTAGTTTTACATCTAGGTGCCTGATTTCCTATAAACTTGTACATAGAAAGTATCATAACAATCATCAAAGCTTGCAGTTGTGGGCCAAATCCTGCTTTCAGACATACTTGAGTAAAGCTGGAATTGAATAGTTAGAAATTTTTCAGATCTGAGAGAGCGCATAATCTATTTCCCTCATCCAAATGTCTCATCTTTTAATCCAATCAGCCAAGAAGTTTGATCCCAACGATGCAGATTTGATTTGCAAGATCAAATGGAAATGGCCAGCATAAAGCCTGCAGTATATTTTACCCACAGTCATCATGCAGTTAATGCTGTGAAAGTAACAGTGCTGTGTTTGGGGGATGGGCTAAAGCCCTGCCTGAATGTTTCTTATCTAAGAAGGGAAGAGATCTTTCTTACTGCTGCTATTAGTCTGACAGCAGTGCTGGAGGGACCAATTCAAAGTTAAGAGCTAAATTTAATCTGAAATTATCAATACCCTGGAACTTGCCACGTCCCAAAAGATTAGGCCAAATAGCAGCATCACATATTCTGAGCTCATGTTGAAAACCACTGTGTAGTTACTAATTCTATTAGGGAGAGCATATCTCCTCCTCCTCAACCATTTCCAGTGGATAAGCTCATGGTAATGAATTTGATATTCAGTGTTCAGAGAATCAATGGTTAGCAACATACAGAAAAACCTTTGGAGGCAAGGAAAAATATATTTCATGTATCTGTCATAAGAGCAAGCATTTATTTTTTAATCCAAATGGGTAATGCCTTTACCATCAGTAAGTGAATTTTTAAAGCTAGTATTTGTTCTGGATGTACAAATCCTTTAATGGCCCATTGAGCATGAAGCTGTGTCCTACAAGCTTAGGGGGCTATCCATGTACACATAGATTCTTTCAAGACCAGAGTTTTAGGTGTTTTCCAGTCATCACCCTAGCACACATCTAAAAGTCACTGTGTCACTGGTGCTGGCAGCTTGTCTTAGTTCAATACACAAAACTTAGCTTTGGGTTCTGAGCAATGAGACAAGCAGTTTAGGTGAAGCTTTTTTTAGAGGTTAGATTTTTTTCTATATTATACAAGGGTTTTCTGTAACCCTTAATTCTTCCTCTATGGCACCTAGTTTAGAATGACTGAATTATGTAGAGAGGGGCTGGTTTTTTTTCTGGTATTATTTAGAAGCTAAGCTATTATGTACAGAACCACCAGATCTTGAGAGAATCACACACCATGAGCTATTAAAGACTCATAGCCTATTATTTGTTTTCTTACTCAGTAGAAATGTGGACCAGAAACTGTGGACCAGACAATGACCCAGAAAAAGCAACACTAGCATCAGTATTATTTAAAGACAGGTTTCGGTGAAAAGGGGGGGGATAGTTTTAATTAAGAACTATGTACATTCTGTGTTTCTAAATCAGCCGTAGGCATACCCTCTTACCATGTTAAAATCAAAAATTTGACTGAGTAAAAGAAGTATGCAACCTCAACTGAGATAAAGGAAAATATACTCCATTGAATTCAATTGAGCTTCAGTACTTTCAGAATATTGGAAACATTTAAAGAGTTTCAGAGTTGGAGTACATATACTCACCTTTCCAAAAAATGTATAAACGAAACCATACATGCCAAGTATCTGCATATATCTCTAGCCTCCAAGTAGTCTAACTCTGCACTGAAAGCAAAGCAGAGAAAAAAATCTCGATATACTCACAGTATAAATATCTAAAAGGCATAATTAATATTTTTTTAAAGCTATGTTGAGATAAACACAACTTTCTAATTTCAAGCTGTATTGAAAGAAGCATTCAAAGAAGGTTGAATGAGCGTACAGAAAGCTGAGACCCAAGCTTGTTTTCAACTTCACTCAACCTCCAGTTGCTGTACCAACTGCAGTAGCAACTGCTTGGCTTAGAGCCCTCTTTTGCTCCTCTTTGTTTTGATATGACTGACATGGCATTATGTTAAAAGTTCTTTGTCTTTGAATGGCTGGTTTGGAGATTGTGTAGAAGTTTTTAAAGATTCCCTATAAAAAAAGAGAGAGGGAAAAACCTGAAGGTAGAAACCACCTGTCGTCTGTAGTACAAGTTGTATCTCCCCCTACCACCCCCAAAAAAACCCACATTTTCTTTGAAACAGTTGCCTCAGTACATACAGGCTTTCTCAGGCTTGTGCATATGAAGGGTGTCCAGCTCTGAACATTGTCACCCATCAAATATGGGAGCCTTTTATATATTCTACAGAGCAATAAAACCCCATTGTCTGCTCTGCTTTGTAACTGGCAATACCAGTGATAAATGTCTAGCAACAGCTAAGCTCTCCTGTCTGATTTAGAAACAAACAATCCCTTCCACTCCAAGATGTTACTTTGCTATCCCACTATCAGTCTGAGAGTGCACAGCAGCCATTAATCAGAGCATCTGTTTACCAGCCCCTTCTTCTTCCACTGAAAGGCCATACCAGAACTGCCTTAGTATGCAATGTCACAGCAAAATTTACTGTGGTTCTAGTCAGCTGCTGATACCTATAAAACAATCCTGCATGGCTTTTTACTTTTGCAGGAAATATAAGAGCAAACAAACAAGTACAGCAATAGGACAGCAATGTGACCTTCTGCAGCATCTCAAAAAGCCTTAACAGCAGTGTAAATCCAAACTGTCCTCCTGCTGAACGGTTGTGGAGGGTACTCTGTCTTTCTGATTCATGGCTGATTTCTGAATTTTCATCAGTGTACCATCCTGTACTTGGTCTTGTGTATTGGTAATAATCAACCACCTTCCTAATCTGACCCAACACCCATACCATATACTTCTGTAAATAATACCATATACTTCTGTATTTCTACATCATGTAATGCACAACTGTTCAGAGGTTTGGTTTATTCCCCAAAGAAGCAAAGTTCTCTAGTTAATACAGAGTACTCAGCTAGTATTCAGTTGGCTGATAGAGATACAGTATGCCATATAAATAACCTGATCAAATGATCAAGTATCATTTTGTTAGTGACAATGGCAAAAAGCACCCTACCAAACCAAATATGGCCGGGATCTCATCTTAAATGTATTTCAGCCATTTAGTGGGAGGCAAGCATGTGAATTCCTTTTTTAAAGCAAAAATCATCGTTTCATAGTGATACTTAGAGATTTTTCAGAGTCAGTAAAGGAACTCTAGTCCTTAGGACTCTCAGATATACCAGAGAAACATGCAAGCACAAAGATAAAGCTTTAAGAAAGCTTTAACTAGCACAAGAATCAGTATTTTGCACACAGGAGAGTTTTCCATTGAGCATTTAAATACAGGGATTTAGCTCCCTAAGTATAAACAGCCGCTACTGAAAAACTGGGTTAATAAAAATATGTCTGGAAAAGTACTTGAAATCCAAGTATTTTTTTCTTGCAGTCTATCATGTGCCACTCACTGCTCTTAGCCCAACATGAAACTGGAAGTCTGTTTCCCTGAAAAATGCAGAGAGCCTGCTACAACTTTCATCTGTGTCTGCCAGAAAACTCTGACTGAGAGATTTAATGGCTGCCGGTTCCGCATATGTTTCTGTCAACGTGATCCTCAGCTCCAACTGTGTCCTACAGAGAAATGCTTGAACACATGAGAACTACAGCTGAGCTGCACAATGACAAAGGCAAAGCTGACACAGTGATCTGGTTTTAGAACAGAGATAATATCTTAATTCCTCATCTAGAATATAAAATGTACTGCTTGAATAGGATGCCATGATTCATAGCTGTATTGCCATCATGTATGCTTTTTACATAAGGCAGCAAATAGATTTGATAAGGCTCTCTTAATTATTATCTGTTAATTTAGTCTAAGGGCTATATTGCATGAATTCACAAAATTAAATCTGGTCCAACTTGCTTTACTGTGTTGCTGTCTCACGTGCTCTACCTCTCAGCCAAAATTCCTTTATTTTTCTCAACTTCTCATATGATTTATGGTTAAGCAAACATTAAAGATTGCCTACAATATGCTCTAAGACTTTAAGAAAGATATACATTCCTTGTCTTTACTCATTCCTTTCAAAGGCATGGGTTTAGAAACACAGAGCTCAGCAAAAGAGGCTTGATAGTTTAAGAAACCAGTCAAAAAAAGGGCCATCAAATCTGAATCAAAATCAGGTTAACTCAGCAGTTTGGGCTGAGATTTTGTTTTTATTTCAAATCAAAACCTGGTTCATAAACTCCCAATAAATAAATCCAGCTGTCATGCCATTCTAATCTCCCTGCCTACTGATAATGAAAAGAGAAGCATCTTCTTGGGCAGAGCAGGTGTTAGAAAAAAAAGGAGTCAGTCTGAGCCCCAGGCCCACTATGTGGTTATGTGCCTGCTGGGTTAAGTTACGAAGAAATCCAAATCATTCAGTATGTGGGTGAAAGGAGGGAGAGGCCCGTGCCTTTCTTTCTCCTTAGGCTCTTCATGAGACTAACACTGCCCCTCCTTTCTGAGTAAGGTTATCAAAAAATCCATCTCAGAACTGCAACTAAGGGATATTCATGATGACAGCAGCTGCAAAGTTGTTAAAAATATACAAAATTTCATTGTGTGGGTGGAAAGATTGGCCTTGCTGAACAGAAACAGAAATCCTAGCACCCTGATGTTTTTGGCTACAGCTTGCTATATTTTGACACATAGTCTAGAAATCCCAATCCAAGTTGTGCTTGTTGTCCTAAAATCTTTTCAATACAATGTTTAAAAATAAAAGTCTGAGGCCACAATTTTTCCCCTCTTGAACAAGGCTCTCATGTTCAGAGATGAGACAAGAGAAATGATTTTTCCACCTGCTATCAATACACCAGGCCAAGCTGCCTGGGGTAGCTAAAAAAAAGCATTCCACAACTCCACATGGATTTCAGTGGATTGCTTAGCAGAGCCAAGATTTGCAGCTTTCAGCTGCTCCTGTGGGTTTGTGAGGCAAAGTGCACAGAAAATGTCATGCCAACCATTCCTTCAGAGCAGATGGGGAGAGACATATTTACTAATCATCACACAACATGTTATATATGTTTAAGTCTTTTTTATAAAAACAATTTTCTTTTCAGCCATTTATTGAACAGCTACTAAACTGAACCTCTGCTTAGCAGTATGTGACTACAAAATCAGGGTTTTATTTTCTGTCCAGGATCCAGTTGGCCAATGGGTGACAATGGCCACAACATGCTCCCAACTGTAACTCTGACTTCTAGCAGTCTTTCTGACAGCTAAAATTTTCTAATACTTTATGGTTCTGTATTTCTGAACATAGAGTTAATTACAGCTGATACTGAACCTGATATCTAAAAGTGGAAATTCTTTCGTTTAGCCTAGCTTATTTTTCCATAGTGACATAAACTACCTACAGAAATGCACTCAAACCATACTAAGAGATATGTCACATGTGACTATCATTACTCAAAGCTGTACTTTGCTTTCTAGACATATATCCATGTCTGTAATCTAACCTTGAAAAAGGGATGTGAGTCCCTTGTCCTCTCCAGAATCTTCTGAAAGCACCTAAAGAAATTTAAAAGAATTATCTTAAGACTCAAATAATATTTTCTACCACTGAAGGCAAACAGTACTTGAAAATGTGTGTACTTGACAGTCATTTTCCCTTGCTCCAAGCCAAAGGTAATGACTGTCAGATTTCTTGTAGTGAAGAAACAGTAAATAAATAGCTATGCATCCTCTCAAAATCATTGCTGCACTCTGCAATTTTCTCATCCATCATAAAGCTAATACACAAATGACTTAAAATATCTCACACAGACAAAGACAGCCCAGTCCTGTGGTTTCACAGCTGCCAGGGTGTTGGCTGCAGGAGGCAGTGCCACAGAATGAACAAACTCTGTGGAACCTGTCTGCATGGACACTCCTCACATTATTCAGTCAAGGCTGCGTTGTGCTAGGGTTTTTACCCAGCAAAGCCCAACATCCCTGTTGTATTTTCATCTTCCACTGAAATCACTGAAAGAGTTTGAAATAGCAACACACTCTGTTCCCTATGATTCAACCTGAGGTTCCTCTCCTGGCAAAGACTCCTTGCTGCTACGTTATTGTAATTTTTAATAATTACTAATAACAATATTAGCACATTGCAGCTGTTTCATTTTACATTCTGCAGTATATGCTCCACTGATCCTTTTTGAACTTCTCTCATTCCTAGTTTGAGGAAATTTTCTACTGAATGAATTTATAGTCATTACATCTTAGTCTTTTGTAAGCTGGACTGTATGCCTTCTATATTTCAGTTACTTGTATTTTCATTCATTTCTTGCATTTCCTGCAGTGTGTTCACTTTAAACAGCAAAACTCATTGATGTTTCTGAAAGATTCATTTTAAAGCAATAAATAAAAATAGCTTAAGACACCATCTTGTGTCCTCAAGAAACAGTATCATTTGTTTACAGTTAAGAATCATGACAGCAGCTGCTTGCAGTCCAGGATCACACTGATTATTATGCTATGGTATCATAAGAATGTTTCCTCTACTTGTATTACAGATATACTAGAGCTACTAGTCAGAATGAAAATGTCGGCATGAAAACTCTGATGAATGAAATAGGTACTGACACCTAAGCCTTGACAACTAAAATAGTGAGAGAAACTGTGATAGAAGCACTCAGAGAAATAATACATTTCTTATTAAAAATAAAGACCCTGAAAAGCCAGAAGACGCCTTGCCTCGGGAGTAGCAGAACTCCAAAAGTGTGGTTTCCTGCAGATTTGTAACCTTTATCCCAATCTCTCTTCTGCTGCTTACCTTATTATGATGATTACAGCTCCTTCTGTCTTCCTGTGAACCCTCTACTGGGGAAGAGACAGCATGAACTGTGGCCTGTTACCAGCTGCATTTGCACCGATTGGCCATGGAGTTATTCTTAAATAGACAGTGAGTCTGGTAGTGGGAGCTCTTGTCTTCCCTCTGTCAACTTTCTCAAAACTTCTAGGATATTAATTGTCTCTGGGATTTTCCTATCCTTTCTGAAAACACTCTGTGGGCTAAAAAACTGTTAGGCAAGGCATGGGCTCAGTAGATAGACATTCTGCTTGCATAAGCCATTGTCTTTAGGAAACCAGTCTAAGAAATGTTACTTTCCTCTTGGCAAGACAGCTACAGCACTGTTAAACTGGAATGGTTCAGGAGTAAAACTTTACAAAAATAATTTCTAGTAGTCACCTAGCATTTAGCTAATCTATTTTGAACAGTATAGAGGTAAGTACTCCTGATTTATCTTATTCATATAAGCAGAGACAGAAAGTAACAGAGCTTCAATAGGAATCTTATAGTAATGTCAATCTATTGTTTGAGCTTGATATCACAGGGTAAAATGAAGTTAAATAACATAGCCAGTGTCACTGGTAGAGCTGAAGTCTTCTTACCTTCCACCAAAGAAGTGAGAGTGATTCAGCTTCTTGTGAATTTCCAACAAGAACAAAAGGCGTGCACAAACTGGATGGACTGGTGGTAGAGCCAAGCATAATCCATAAGGATTATTTTAAAGGATGTGGCACATGTTGCTTCTCTGATACAGCTTGATATTCATCACTCCTGAAGCCAGCATGAACTCCACTTCTGTTGTCAAAGCTGTGTCATGCTCTGGAGCAAGAGACATATATTTTAAGTCAGTCATAGCCCAGAAGAACACAAGACTGTGCACAGACTTCTGAAAAGTAGCTTGTACTGTGTAAAGTTGAGTTACATATCTTGTATGAGCTCCATTTCACTGTCTTTCTCACCTCAAAAGACAGCAAAAATTTATTTCAATGCCAAAATTTGAACAAAAGTAGTAGGAAGTGATCTGGTACATGTAAGTAGCTTAATATACTCAGGCTCAAAAGTAATTCTAGGAGCAGATCACCATACAGAGTGAAGTGACTTATGGAAATGAGTGCTGAAATAGATGGAATCCAAAGGGCTACTAATCAAAGACAGACTGAAGTCAGGAATGTATAAGACATTGAAGAATGAGGAGAAGACAGAAACTGGAGGAAGAAGCTGAAATAGCAGGGAAGCATGAAGAGTAGTCTAAAAGATTTCATGATGATTACTTTAGTTCTGGAGACAAAAAGAAGTGAAAATCTTATCATGTATCATGTAATGTATAGCACAGGAGACTTAGGTTTGGATAAGGGCCATGACAGGAATAGAGAGATCATAAATTGTGGGACATTATTGTTGATAATATCATATTGGATCCAGGTTATACATCTGTACATATGCATATATGCAAGGATGATTCTTAAAAGAGTAAATACAGATACTGCCCCAAGTCAAACTTTGTTAACCTAAATACATGACCTTTACAAGATGTACAGGCCATGAATACAAAAGCTACACTTTCCCAATGTGTCATCTCAGCTTCCAGCAGTCTGCACTTTAAGGATGTCCTGAACCAGAGGTTAGGCTGAGATGACTGTATTCAGTCCTAAGCAACTTTGCTTTCACAAATCTGTCAAATTAAGGGTTTTTTCACTTAAGGCATAAAAATGTTTCTTAGCAAAAACAATTCTAAAATTTCACTGAAAAATGTACAATTACCTAATGTGATTATTTAAAATATGTTGCTTTTTATGAGAAGTCAATATTCATAAACAATAAACTT
>VZTT01038683.1:34164-56251 GCA_013400855.1 Buphagus erythrorhynchus | reverse complement strand
TTTAAGTTAGTCTCTTCTGGCACTTCTTTAATTATTGTCTTCATAAATTCTGTTTCAAAAAAAACAGTTTAAAATATTTCTAAAGTGTACAGCCAAATACATTTTTCTTCTTTGGAAAACTTTTAAATTTAAGGATATTTATCTATTTAAGTATTTTCATCTTCATCTTCAGCGTTGAACTATCCTGGAGCTCTGAGTATGATGAGTATCAGAAGAAAATTTTCTAAAAAGTTTTTTAAAATTTTAATTTTTTTTATTAAAAAATAGCACAGGGACAATTACATATTATGCTTATCAAAAGTAAAAAAGGAAGTTCAGAGTTTTTACCTGTAGTGGGATTTTTATAAATATAGGGGAATTTTTTAGAAAATGTTAACTTCATTGTTTTTCACTCTTCTCTCTAATTTGCATGTGACATTATGTTCTTTTCCAGGCAAGTCTAAGGATTTCTTCTTCTTTCAAGGATTTTTTGACATTGACAGGACTATCCTCACATTTCCTTAGGTAGAATTTAATTTCAAATATACATTCATTCTATAATGAGTCAGCATTTCTGGATGAACGTTCCAACATAAAGAATTTTGCTGTGTATATCTCTTAGCAACAGAGAAATTACAGCCTTAATTTCATTTTAAAACTCCTGTGTTTCATAAACTTTTTTTTTCTCTTTTTTTTTTCTTTTTTTTTTTTCCCACTATGGAGCGAATACATGAATTATCAAGGCTTGCCTTGGACTCTTGATAATTCAGCTGTCTTGCACAAGAAAAATGGAAAACATTGCTCTGAAGGATGGTGAAAGAATCCGTGGACAAGCAAGAATTAGCAACTGCCAGGGTCTTTCAGGTGCTGAGGCCCTTACAGCCCCTGCAAAGGCACCAGCAGGCAGGAGAGACCTGCAGGTACAATCACAGAGCTCAGCACAGCTGCTGGGTCCAGGGGACGGTCACACATGCGAGGTGACAGCCGCCTCTGCGAAGTGAGGATGGGGTGAAGGCAAGGACAAGCACAGCTTTCCTTCCCACTTCTCCTCAGCAGCAGCAAAGTGGCAAAGCCAGCTTTTCCTGTCCTCCCTCCCTCCCTCCTCCGTGGATTTGCTTATGCTGCTGAACAGGCTGGAGCCAGTTTTGTGTTCTTTAGTTCCTGGGAGGATACGAGCTGCTGTCCTAGGATAAAATTTGAGAGCTCATGGCTGCTTGAATGGGAGTTTTGCCTTTTGGTGGATATTGTGTGAAGCAATGCTGGCCAAAACAAATTAGAGAGATTAGCTGTTTTAATAGTTAAGCAAGTCATAGAGTACCATCAAGACAGAGAGACAACCAGTGGCAACTCAGGTGTTAACCACAATAAAATATTTTCATACAAGATTGCAGCAGCCTTGCAGAAGTTCTCACAGCCTCATAGATCATTCATAGTCCAGCAGGGGACATTTCTAAGCAAAACTTCTGTTTGAATAGGACTGGTAGTCTAAACACAGTTCCATTTTTATATTTTTGCTTCAGAAGCTTTCACATTTGCTAAGGAGACAGCATGGTCAAGGACCTCCTGACCATAATATTGGCAGGATTCCTTTCTTTCTCCTTTATTCGAAGCAGAAGGTCATTGTAACAAATATTCACAGGCTTTTCAGTACTGAAAGGAATCAAATATCCAATGCTGCAGAGTTCTTTGGCACACTGTATCGCTATAAACTCCAATACTGCAAAGTGTAAGGTGCTATTCCAATGGTGCCACAGTTTCAATGTATCAAATTGGACACCTTTTCAATAAAATAAGCTAAATTTAGATAACCATATGCTCACGCTGACAAGCTAGCTTCTCCCTGATATGTGTTTTCATGAGAGAGTACAAGAGGGCCTCAAAGTCTAATTAGTCTAAAATTAATTCAAAATATTTTATTAATTTACAATAGAAGGGTCAGGTTGTTGAGCAAAAAGCAGGAATTAATATTTTTACTTAGTGCACTAAGATTTGCTGTAAAAATTCCATTAATGTTAATAGGAGTCATGCTGCCAGATTAAAAAACCATGCTATAAATATTTTATCTGTCTATGCTCCTTCTGCAGTCTAATAAAACTTGAACAATTAAAGCCCCTTCTCTCTTGACTGCCTGCTAAGCTAAGTTGAAGAGTGCACACATATGAACAAAGAAGTACTGCTCTTCATTGGGGCAGCCTCACCTTGAGTCCTGTGTGCAGTTTTGGGCACCACAATATACAGAAGACATTAAGTTGTCAGAGAATGTACAAAGAAGGGCCACGAGGATGGGGAAGGCTCTGGAGGGGCAGCAGTGTAAGGAGTGGCTGAGATCCCTTGTTCTGCTCAGCCTGAGGAAAAGGAGACTGAGGGCAGACCTCACTGCAGTTACAGCTTCCTGTGGGGGGAACAGGAGGGACAGGCACTGATCTCTGCTCTGGGGTGACAGGGACAGGACCTAAAGGAATGTCATGGAACTGAGGGGACGTTTAGGTGGGGTATCAGGAAAAGGTTCTTCACCCAGAGGGTGGTTGGGCACTGGAACATCTGTCCAGGGCAGTGGTCACAGCACCAGCCTGACACAGCTCAAGGAGTGTTTGGACAATGCTCTCAGGCACATGGCGGGGCTCTTGGGGTGTCCTGTGCATAGTCAGAGATTGGACTTGATAGATCCCTTCCAACTCGGCATATTCTGTGATTCTAGGAAGTATTTTTTCCATAGAGATGTATTTATAATTCGTGCTTTAGCAACTGAAGATGGGAGAGTGTCACAGTTACATTTCAATCTTTGATCCTTTTAAGGGATTTTTAAACAACTATTTGAGAAACTAAAAATGCAGTGATTTTTAAGAAATCTTTCTTATTAGTAACTGACATTGGCTTTTTCTTAGTATGACTCCCAACAATATACAATGATAATGTATTAACTTATGTGTGATTAAGCCATAAAGACTGATTTAATTCAGTATATGTTATTTATAAGGTCAATACTCCAAAATTCACTTATTTTTTGATGTGTCTCATCAAGCGTTGTGATTCTCTTGATTGTTCATGCTCTGTAGTTCTATTGGCTTAAAGTAACTTGAAATTTGAGCTACCGATCACATAGCTGAAGGCAGATGTTCAGTCTCCACTAACATAAAAATTGCATGAATAAATGCAGGAGATATAATTTCTAAAAATGGAATAATAATTAAAGTGATCAATGAAAGCCTTATGTTTTACCAGTTTTTTTAATCAAAACCCCCACAAACTAAATTAAACATAATTGGATGCCTTGTACATATTTTTTTAAAAATTCTATATTTTCTGACACTTTAATAATTACAATACCTCAACATATGTGCAGAATCTGAGTTAATAATAATGATGATGATGATTATAACGATAATGATAATGATAATGATAATCATAATCATAATCATAATAAAAGAAAACTAGGAAAATTACTGTTCCCTGTAGTTGTATGAGACACAATACAAACAATAACCAGACTATTAAATTGAAGACTACATCAAGAAAATTTGCACCACACAGAATTAAAAAAATGAAAAATAAAAACCAAACCTCAAGTTGTGATGTTAATGTAAACGTTAAAATTTTTTTTAAATGTGTTTCAACCTTTTTTATAAATAGAGGAATTTCAAAAGTTTTATAAGAAAGAAATACAAAGAATTTCACTTTGGGGAAATTGGTAAAAACGTATAGCAGATGCAACAAATTATTTCCTTGGTCCTACAAACTGTGTTTCTACTTGCATGTGAGAAAATGATGGTAAAGACTTGAATGTGTTTTCTCTATATAGATGTAAACCAAATATTGCTCAGTTACACTTGCTGGTGGGCAGTGGACAATGTCAGATGTGGACTCTCAGAGCTGTGCATAGGTACACGTGTAGAATTACACATGTTCTTGCACAAAGAACATTGCTAGAACAGGTTTCGTCTTCTTTTTTCAAAGGAGAAAGTAAAGAAATTCCGATGGCCCTTATCTTTCTTCAGAACCACTGAATCTTTTGCACCTGAATATCACATGCAGTGCAAACATGGCAGCCTCTTTATTTAAGTTGTTTTGGCCCTGCAGTAACTCCATTCATAACGTGCTCATCACAAGTCACCTTTTAATGTGCAGCTTTAAGGCTGGTTGCATTAAAGTCAGCTTGATATCCATGTCAAGTATCACCTGTTTCTGATGGGCAGGTTTTCTGGTGGCAAAATGGTTTTTTTACAGAGTAGTGGTGCATTGTCAAAAAAAAAATCCTGAAGTTAGGGTTGAAACTAGGGACACCAGTATTCATGATGGCTTTGGACATTGTTATGCACTATTTATATTATTCAAAGTAAAACTGGAAAATAGTTGGAAATAACTTCTAGAAACACTTTGCTTAAATAAGATATAATGCAAGAAATCTTGTATATTTGCTCATTAATATATTCTGAATATGTTTTAATCCCTAAACTGTTAATAAGTAGGGAAAAGTAAGTCCATAGCACACCTACTTTTCTCTAAAGTCCACAAATCCTTAATTTTTTTCCCAAATTTTGCTGTTCTACATTTCCTTAAAGTTATCTCTTTACAATATGTACTTTTAATATGCTAAAAAATCTCTGCTCAGTATAAATTTAAAAAAAAATTGACAAATAAAGTTTGTCACTGAAAAGGAAAATATCTCCTCCAAATGTAATGTTGCTTTACTGGTACAAATAATTTTCTACTTTAGCATTCCTCAAAAAAACAAAACAAAACAAAACAAAACAAAAAAAACCAAACAAAACAAACAAACAAAAAAAAAACCACCAAATTGTTAGCAGATTTAAAATATAGGATTAATTATAACATCTTTCAAAAAATAGAGAGCTGATTTCAAATAGTAATCTTTTAAGCTTTCTCTGAAAAAACCACAAAAACATCCATCATAATTTCATTGGAAACGTCACAAAGTATTTTAAAAATGAAGGTTACACTGAATTATGTGCCATGAAATATATATACAGATAAATCATATGCAGCAAATGCTGTTTTCAGAGAATGAAACAAAAGTCAAAATTTGCTTAATCACTTCAGAGTGTATTAATTATTATCCAGATACTGGTAACCCTTCTATGACCTTTTTTGCCACACTACATATGCAAATAATAATAGGTGGATTAATAACAAATTATCTTACTTTCACATTCTGTTGAATACAAGAGTAATTCTCACTTTGAGGGGATATCAGAAAGTCATTTTTTATATGGGTCTCCATAACCTAAAGATCAGATTCAGTCTGTATTTCAGGCNTCTGGACTTCGTCAAGTCCCTTATCCTTTAACCAGAAGTTAACAAAGCTCTCAACAGGTCTCCATAACCTAGAGATCAGAATCAGTCTGTATTTCAGGTACTACTGAGAAAAAGNCTACATACGCAAATAATAATAGGTGGATTAATAGCAAATTATCTTACTTTCACATTCTGTTGAATACAAGAGTAATTCTCACTTTGAGGGGATATCAGAAAGTCATTTTTTATATGGGTCTCCATAACCTAAAGATCAGATTCAGTCTGTATTTCAGGCACTACTGAGAAAAAGCTGATAGATTTTAATGTTGTGAAGACAAGCCTTTTAAAAGCTATCACTTAGAGAGACACCTGCTCAGCTGAACTCTCTGGAGCAATTGGTATAGCCCATAGCCCCAGAAATTACAGGAAAAGGTTGATTGCTGGGGCTTTTGCATGTTAAATATCCAGTCAGGTCATTGCATCTAGTTCAGTCTATAACTGTCTCTGGATATGTGACTTCTGTATCCATCTCTGAAATTCAGTCTGTAACACACTAATTCAATTTAGGCAAAATCTTTGAACAATCTTGCAAATATTTAGCTTCATATATACATTTATATTCATGGTTTATTTTTAATGCAGTGCCAGGGGAATACTACATATCTGTGCTTACCTAATGGGCTGCTGACTCTTGATTGACTTCTTTATCACATTTTAATAGACATAATATGAAGCACTTCCTAGAGCAATTTTTCTTCCTAAAGATACTATTAGAATTTCATTGAGAGAATGGTGATGTTTAGGATCTGGTAGAAGTAGCTGATAGTAACTTAGCGTGTTTTCTGAAAGCTTACAATAATATAGAATTTCTGGGAAGAATATTCCAAAATATCCAGGGATGGGTGTGAAATACAGAAATGCTGTAATCTCTCCTGTTAATCTCATGAAATAAAAGTGTTTCACCCAGCTGGGAATTGACTTGGTCCCACAGAAAATGAAGTCTTGTCATTAAAGTCATGAAGAACCAGACCAGATTCTAAGTACTGAAACATATGCCTGTGTTCTCTTCATATGACCCAATTTTTTAATTCCCATTTCTATACTTGCACACCAAACAAAAACTCATGACCTGTTTTGCTGAAGAAGCAAGGTGAAACAGTTATATTCAAGCAAAATAAAGCCAAAAGGATGCAGGAACAATGTCCACCTGACCCAACCTCTTGCCATGAAAAAAATATATTCTTTTGTAAATAGAGGAAAAGAATTCTTCCTCATATTTAACATTTCATGTACATCTTTTCCTATGGTTCTCTAAACAGCAGCAGCTTTGTCCTACACTCTTAGGTATAATGCAAAAAAAATTGCACCCACTCTGAAGATTCTGAGTGTTTCTGACTTCTTTAGTGTAAAATAAAGTAAAACCCGTCTGACCACTTCTGTGATTCATCAATGTCAGTTGATCTCTTTGTTCTTCAGTTTTCCCTAGAAAAAGCTGAAAACCCTTACATTTCTTCAAAGTCAGAGGTCTCTAAAACTAAACTCTTTATGGCATCAGTGAATTCAACTTCCTCATGTAAAAATGCCACATGTAAAAATGTAGATATTTTCATTATGAAAAAAAAAAAAGCTCTTTCAAAAAATATTTTAATAGACTCTCAGTGTATCTTATACATATCTGGTGAAATGGTTCATAACCCCTATATAGATAATTTTTGAAATTCACACAGGTGTGGAAAGCACAAGATCAAATCTATATAAAAATGAAATAATGTCATTATTTTACGTAAATTTTAAAATTCCATGAAACTAATAGTTCATTAGATTCTATTGCAATTTTCCATAGGAGCTTAGTGGACATAGCATTTATGTTTGCACTTATCATGACACATAATGTTGTCCACCAGTGCAAAATAATGTAAACAATGAACAAAACAAACATTTACTCAATCTTCATTTTTAATGTCTGATCCTTACAGAGATGTAAATGGTGAGACAAATTTATTTCACTGAGGCAAGAGCCTAAGTAGCCAGTAATGTGCCCTTCAGCTTCATGTTCACTCAGTTCTGTTCAGTTAACACACTTTTCCATTGCTGTGACAATTTTAAAGCATTTATTCTGTAAATGAATAGTCAGCTCTCATGCAAACAGTCCATTAGCATTAATCATATGATTCTCACATATTGACAAAAAAAGTGTTCGTTATATTTCTCTTGTCCATGACAAATGAGTAGTTGGTAAGAAATCAAAAATAACAATTTAAAAGGGAGATTAGAATTACTGATCTCTTGACACATTTCATCTCTCATCTGAAATATGAGAAGCCATATTCCAAGTATGGTGGATGATGTTTCTGTTGATCAAAATATAAGTCATTGCCTGCTTTATCACTGATCCTGTTACATAAATCAGTATTTGCATTTCCTGATATTCTTCTCTTTGGACATATCTGAAGAATCCCAACTTACGGAGTACAAATATGTAACTACACAAAAAATATTAAATTAACTGAGTCATTTGCATTGGCTAATATAAACAGACGCTTTCTAAATATTACCTCAGCATTTTAAGGTATTCAAATCTTATCACTTTCAAGACATGCACCTTCACTAGAGCTTGACTGAAAACTGCTATGCAGCCACTGGAAAAAACTTGCGTTAGGGCTTCTGCCTAACAGGAAATTATACTGAACCTGAACCAAAGCCCAATGAAGTACGAGTTTTGTTTTTTTCAACTTTAATTTACACTAGATCGAGCGCTTTGCACACAATCTCTCATTTCTTCAATGTTAAAGGAGTGCTTATGACTGTCAAAGAATATTTTTCCTTTCAATATCCATTCAAAATGAGATTTTGAAAAGCATCCCAGGACTCTGCAAAATGAAAATCAGACTTGGGTTTGTGTGTCAAATAATAATCTTCAGAAGCTTTTTATTTTGCAGATGGAGATTTTAGCTGCCATGTTGTCCTTCTAAAAATAACATGCAGTTTTCCAGTGAGCATGCAGTCAACTAGCAATATCAGTGTGCATTTTTATCACAAAGAATTTGAGAAATCCATCTTTAGAGGTTTCTATACTCAAATCAGGAAAACTCTTAAATTTATACATAAGGAAAAATATTTTTAAAATCTCTAAAAACATGACACATCTCAAAGTCCTTTAATGCTTCACAGTGGAAGAAAAAAGACAACCGATGAATGTGATAATGGATAGACTATATAAGAATTAATCAACATTTTTTTAAAGTGACAATGCTGGCAAACGACAAGAATGGAATGTTAAGGTATTTGTTGTAAGCCAAGAGGAAAAGATTTATATGCATCATTTCCAAGCCAATATATAATAAAATCCATTGTCAGGCTTGACATAAAATACAATCAAAAGGCCATTTGTGACTCTGAGCCCATGTCTCCTTCTTATGTTATAAAGTACCCCCAAAATTTTCCAGCACCATTTTGGCCCTTTTCTTTAAAGGGCAGATACTATTTAGTTAGAAATGCACTTGTATGTATTTTAGTCCTGATCCAACTCCTACTGTTGCCAGAGAAATATTTTCTGTTGAATTCAGAAGGAATTTCTAAAAATGCTAAAAAGAAATCATTAGGTAAAAGTTGCTATTCTATTCTGTATTAAGATAATCGCTGTTAACAGAGATTCATTTGAGACTGCCTCAGTGGCTTACCAGTAAGTTGATGGGACATGAACAACATATTTCTTAAACCAGCTGTAAGGCAGAAAAGCTGAGGTTACTATTTGGATTCCCTGATGAAAAGCTGCAACTGTTTCATTTATGGTTAAATGTATTCTGGCTATTCCTAGAGTGACCTTGGCGGCCAACTGTGTTGCCCTTAGTGTCAGCAGAAAGAAGGCTGTTGGTGTCAGTGGGCTTTGGATCAGGCTTTAAAGACAGAGGAGGCTTCCTTAAGGAGGAAAACAGACATAAAAAACAGTCCTGATTTCCCAGGTTTATAATACCAACCAGACATTTTAAACCCTGAAGAATAATTGTTGTAAGTGAATTATTTTAACCCTGTAAGGTTTCTTACAATTGCATACAAGAATAAAGAACAAATCTCTCTGGCTTACAAAAAAAAAAAAAAAAAAAAAAAAAAGAACAAAAGAAAAGGCAAGTACTTTATTTATCAATAGCTGCTTTTAGCTGCTTTTTACACCATTGCAATGACTAAACAAGTAGCGTAAAATAAACAAAAGAGAATATAAAATCATTTCACTCCAGCTGGTATCCCAAGACAACCCTTTGACTAAGTACAGAGTTAGATGTTTCAAGTATGGCACTTATAGAAATAAGAGCAAAGATGATATATTCACAGTCAAATGCAATGAACTCCCTTCCTTTGGTATGTGTGTCATCATAGGTGATTGTAGGGAAATGTATAACTCAGCTGGCATGAACCAGCTCCATCTTATTCATGCACATATTAGGGAATCAATCAAAATGTATTGATATATTCTGCAGACCACAACTAATGCAAGATGATTAAGGTCTCTGGTGTGTGTGTGTGTGTGTGTGTGTGTGTGTGTGTGTGGACAGGCAAAGAAAAAATGGCAAAATTATATTCAGCATTTATTTTTAGCATGACTAATTGATGCACAAATCATGATAGAAAATAGCTAGCAATACACACCAGGAATAAAGTCTGTGATTTAGACAAACAAAATAAGACATCTGTGAGATATGTGAACGCAGATATCCTGACTGAGCTGTGGTTAGGTTCCTTACAGTGTGCTTACCCTCCTTTTAAAACATGCTTATGCCTGCACATTGCAACAGTGTCCCCCACCCCATATAGAGTATCCTTGCAGAGTTTTTGATATGAACATTCTATACATTTACAACAATTAGTCAGACAGTTCAAACTGTAAACATCCTAATGACAACCAAAAAGCTGCTTCACTGACAGATAAAACCCAATCATTAGAAAGAAAAGTAGGAATAATAGTAGCTGTGCTGTAAGGCTAGGTCAAGCATGGTTTTATAGCTGTTTTTTTCAGTCTTTTATATAGCGCTGCATTTTGCAGCTAGTTCAGTAAGTGCAGATCCAATACCTTAATGGCTTTCTTGGTGGTTTGATAAAATGCTTGCCTAAGCAATGTACCTTTTTCTAATGGTATCTGGGTCTGTTCCACCTGGCACAGTGTTTCAGTTCTGTCACAGCCTCACACATAAGCTGAGTCACTTGACTGAGTCCTGCCGAAGTTAGGCATGCTCATTCTTGGCAGGTCCTTATTTCTGATTTCATATATGGATTTCCTTTTTGCCTGTACTCCTCTCACTGCCATTTTGATCTTTCTCCAGCCCAAGTGGTTCAGTTCTGCCAAATTAAGCACCACACAAATCCCACTGACAGCAAACATGAATACCAAGAATACAGTCTTCTCAGTGGGTCTAGAGACATAGCACTCTACTTCTTTAATGCAAGGGTATCTGTCACATTCGTACATGGAAGGGACATTGAATCCATACAGAAAATACTGTCCCACTAAGAATCCAATCTCTAGGGCATTTCGAAAGACCACTTGGATGATATAAAATCGAGAAATGCCTTCTTGCCTCCTCATCTTTGATTTTGTAGTTCTGATGGCAGGATTGGGGATTTCCTTCACTTCTAAGCAGTCTGGTTCTGCCTCTTTGGTGGAGTTCTCAGTGTTTTGCAGCACCCCATTGACAATCGTGTTCTTGATTTTCTTACTGTCCTCACGCTTCATTGAATCCTGGTCCCTTTCCAAGGTAAGGAAGACAGTGGAGTACCTCCGTTCCCTTTGTTTAGCAGACTGGTGAACGGAGTATGTTATGAAGCACAGGCTGGGAGTGCACACCATGATGATCTGGAACACCCAGTACCTTATGTGAGAAATGGGGAAAGCCTGGTCATAGCAAGCCTGGTTGCAGCCTGGCTGCAGCGTGTTACAGACAAACATCGTTTGCTCGTCATCGTACACCGTCTCCCCTACAATGGCCACAATGAGAATTCTGAAGATCACCACCACGGTCAGCAGGATCCTGCAACAGAGAAGCCCGTCAGTGCGCGCCGCCGCCGCGCGGCCGGGAGCTGTCCAGTGCTGACCGGGCCCCGGCGCCGCGGTACCGGCACGGCACGGGCACCGGAACGGGCACCGGAACGGGCACGGGCACGGGCACAGGCACACGCACCGGCCCCGGCATCACGGACCAGTCCCGGCACCACGGACCGGCCCCGGCACCACGGACCGGCCCCGCTCCGGCGCGGGCGGCGCTCAGGCTGTGCGGCATGGCCTCGGCGCGGCCGTGTGCCACAGACCGTGGGCGGCCGTCAGCGCTGGCCCCTTGGGCGGAGGGGCGATCACACGGGCCCTGGGGTCCCGAGAGCACGGCCGGGAAAGGCGCGGGACTGCACCGGCAGCAGGACCCCAATGGCACTGGGGTCTCCCCCACGACTGTCCGGAGCCCTGTGGCTCCTCGGGGCAAGGACGGCGGCGTTTGCGGTGTCCCCGCGCCTCCGCGCCCCGTGCCGCATACCAGCCTCCCCAGCACACACACACAGACACAACACACACACACACACAACACACACACAGACACAGCACACACACAGACACACACACAGACAGACACAACACACGCGAGCTCCAGGCACACCCCGAAAGAGCCCGGCCGAAGGGCACCGCGCAGCCGGGACCCAGCGTGCGCCGCCGACCTGCTCGGGCAGGAGGGGATCCCGCCCGCGCTGCCCGCAGCTCTCCCGCGACCCTTACCTCCCTATCATAGTAGAATGCTGCTGCACGGCAGCTTCCAGTAGCCTCTCTAGAATAGTCCATTCCCCCATCGCTGTTCATCCGGAGACAAAGACTTTGGCAAGCGTAGGGGATCTCTTCACTTCTGCCTTTTTTCACCCCTCCTATTTTTTTATTTTTTTTTTTTTTCAGGGGGAGGGAAGACAGACCGAAGAGCAGCCTGTCTCTACCGCCCGCAGTCCGGTGGCGGGAGGGCGGCTGGAGGCGGCAGCCCTGCCGAGGGTTCCCGGCTCGGTTCGGCTCGGTTCGGCTCTGCGGGGCTCGGGGCTGCTCGGCAGCCGCCACCGGCCCGGCCCGCTCGGCTCGTGGCTCAGCGCGGCGGGCGGACCGGCGGCGTGGAGGGAGGAAGGTTGGCTTTAATGTCTTGCTGCCTCTAATCTGCCTTTAAGTAGTCTCCGCTTGCGTCACTGACAGGTCGGTGGAGAGCAGCCAAAAGCAGCGCTCGGATTTTCTCATTTTTATTATTCCGTCGAATACAAGCAAATAAATGCAATAAAAATAAATGGAATAAATAAACGGAGGAGGAGGAGGAGGGAGGGCGGAGGAAGAGCCGCCCCGGCAGGCTCACCGTGCAGCCGGGTGCCCGGTTGCCGGNCCCGCGCTCCGCCCGGCAGCGCGGCCCCGGGGCCCGTCCGGAACGCGGCCGGGGGAGCGACCGGGACACCGCGGCCCCTCCAGCCACGGGGCCCCGCCCGGGGGTCCCCAGGGGGTGCTGGGCTTTGCCTCACTCCTAGACATCAAAACAGCGGTGTCGCACAGCAGTGACCTTACTTGTTAGAACTGCTAAGCCCTGGAATATATTTGACTTCAAACTGCATCTTTATTCTCCCCTGATTACAGTTATAAGGGTCACTGCGGAGAAATGAAGCTCATATATAGCCATTTCAGAGAATTCTGAGACTAAGATTTTATCTATGCTAGAATAGACACCAAATCTTCATACAAAGCATCTCTAAACAGTAGAAGAAAAAAGTCACTTGAATAAATCCCTGCATTATTATCAGTCCACATCTTTTATTTTCATAAACAACTGTGTTTAAAGCAGATCTTTTTCACCTTACAGATTCCCTTACAGGCTGTACCTGAGACATCGTTAAACCTTGGTACCAATTGAAATTATCTTCTCCGGTAAAGCAGCGTAAAATATATTCTCATATTCTGTATATTTACAAAATAATCAAGTAAACCTTCACACCTGCTCAACTAATCTCATTAAAGAACAACACAAGAAAAAAATCTTATCAGTCTAATAGCAATATTCCTACCATTGAACTTGGTAAAATCAAATTCTTTCTAAGGCAGAACTGCACAGGCCATAATAAACAGTGCAGTCCTTATTTTTTTATTCTTTGCAGCTCACAAACCAATTCCATGTTATATTAAAGATGTTAAGTGTTTTCTGAATAAATGGGACCATGCTACATCTGTGCAAGAAGGCATCTGTATGTTTTAGATACCCCAAGGTTTGTTGTCTTTTCATTTGGACTATGCAGATGGTCTCTGCTTCACGTGATACTGGGTCAGTTGACTGATTGAATTAGGAAAGTATCAAACAAGTGAGGATCAGTAAATACACGGAAATTCTGCACAGAAATTGAGAGATTTTTATTCTCTCCTAGTGAAGAGTCTTTGGCTTTTTGTATATAGTTTCTAAAAATTGCTGCTGCAACAACACTGAAGCTAAAAAGAAGTTAGAGTTTAGTTTTGTTTGTTTTAAGAGGACTGTTGTATCCATCCAGCTACCCTGACAACTGAGTGTCTCATATAGACCGAAATTGTCTGTTTGCAGATGGATCTGAAAAAGAGAGAAATCAAAGCAGTAAGGGAAGCAGTAATGCATGTGTAGGAGAGAGGGCAGGGAATATGCTTAGAAGCTAATGATGATAATCCTATTTAGCACACCAAACAGGGGGAAAACCCATGATTGAAGCTACTGAGAGAGGAGAGAAGATTTTGGTTCATAGACAAATAACAGAATTTCTACAAAGGAAAGCTGTTTCCTGGTACTGGGATAGAAAAACCATTTATCCGAGTTTTTAAGACCCTTAAATAAAAAGGAATTACATTCTGATCATATCAAACATTGATCTATTAATTAACAGTTTGGCAGTGTTTGCTGTGTTCCTGACAGCCCAGTCATGAAGACAAGGAGATGAAATATCATAAATGAGTAAATATAAACATATAAACATTGTTATTAAATTGCTTTTGATTTAATTATGGTTTAAAGTTAAATTCTTTCAGACCTTCTTTTACAGGAGTTACATCTCATTCTGGAATAACTGACATCTCCTTTTTTAGCAGTAACCTCACACCACCCTGCAACCACATTCACATGCAGGGCACTTGGCCTTCCTCTTGAGAAAGTTTACAGAACTTCAGACCTTGGTGAGTTTGGAAAAAAAATTTCAGAGTCTCTTTCACAAAGCCAACATTCATTTTAAGTGACTAAAAAATTCAAAGGAAGTTGCTATATTGCAAATTTACATGCATGATTTCTGAGGCTATGAATTTCTGTCCTTTATCTGAGGCCTGACTTGCTGTCAAAATACAAGTAATAAAAATCAACATGATGTTCCCTGTGTGTTTCACACAAAAGTGAAAATTGTATGAAGAATGCAATTAACTGCATTTCCATTATCCTTTTTGTGAGTAACAGCAACCTGTGGACTTATCTGACAAATTGTCTAAATCAAAAAGTGCTCAGACTGTGTATAGTCATGACTGTAAGTTGTAGACATAAGAAGATTTTCAGCTTCTAAAGGTTCGTCTTAGTTTTTACACCATTCCCCTGAATGCTTCAGCCAATGATAAAGCCAGGATTTGCAGAGTAACAGTCTACCAAAGATGCTGTGGATGTATATTGCACAGTGTACATATTCAGATTAGAAACCCATGCCTACATTTAATTCAAAAGCATTCAGGATTATCAAAACTTTATGGCTTACAAAGAACTCTTTCCTAATGAAGCAGCAATAACTGTTTGCAACAGGGCTAAGCTTGTCTTTTTCAATTTTTTTTTTCTGTTCCATAGAAAGGAAACAAAATCAGCTTGCTATTCCACACATAGGCTTTTGGGTGGTAGGGTGTAATTTTTTCCTCTTGCTTTACATTCAAAGAGAATAAGCATTTCTGTTCTACCCAAATTCAGTATAAACTCTGTCATTCCTAACAAGATCTCAAACAAGCTTTGCAAAAAGAAAATTCAGTCTGCATGTGTTCAAAGATGCCAGTGCCATGATATTAACTTCTGATGAAATAATATAGACTGAGTTGATCTTGGATTAGGTCTGAAGAATGAGTCTGTATGTGTCCTCAGTTTGAAGCCAAACTGAGGTTAATCTGTCTGTAAGAAGCTGTAGGCCAGATTCTCTCTAAGAAATCCAGCCCTTTTGCCCTGATCTGGTTTTGTAAAGGGTCTGGAGAGCAATCAAATCTTGCAGGATGCACATTCCTCAAGGATGGAGCAGAGCAGACTGAGAGCAGAATTGACACATTTGGCTTGTCTGTCAGACCCCCTGCAACCTGGACGTGGATGACATGAGGGGGTCAGGATGAGGTAGCCACATGGCCAGTGCTGTCATACAGTGTGCTAAACAGCGTTATTCCCTGCTTCATTGCTTTCCCTGCTGAGGTTTATTAATGTCAAAACACAATGCGGATTACATGAGCCTTCCACACTTACTGCCTCCTTTTAAATTTATATGTTCATTCTAAATTTATTCCAAATATTTTATCTTAAAATAAATTGAATCAGTTATTAGTACTATGCCAATCTTCCTCAATGCAATTTTTTGCAGCTGTTTACAGTGGATCCGTCATCATAGCAAATGAATATATGTGATATTTATAGTCTAAAATTGCATGGCAAATTACTGTATTTCATTGTTATATTGGAAACCACTATTTCCACCATTTGTAGCAAACTGGAAGCAAAGCAAGAGCTTTAAATTAAATAAATATAGGCTATTAATAAAGAAAATAATGGGGTTTTCTTTCAGTAGTTTTTGTGAAAAAATTGCATTGCCCTATAGCTGTATAATATACAATGTGACTATTTTCTAACTAGCATTACAAAAGAGAGATTTTTCAGCATTACTTTCATAGAGCATTAGAACATTCTTTGGAAGACTGGTATGACAAATGTTTCATTTCTGATAGTATTTGGTGTAGTCCATGAAATCGAATTCATTAGCTACTAAACTGAAAATGCCTTTTTAAGATCTCTCATAGCCATCTGCTATGGTCTGTTTTCATTTGGTGCCATGTGTGTATTAATGAAATTATTGCATCAGATTAAATCTTTTATTCATAAAATCATCTAGGTCATCTGCTTCTACCTTCACTTTCTCTCTCACTAAAATAAGCATTTGTGTGTATGTTCCCTCCCCACTGTATTAGTACAATTCTAGCTGCAGTTAGCTGCTGTATATAGAATTTAATAAGAAATCCCTCTCCGTGTCTTTTTCTCAAATTAAATTCCCTCAGAAGATAACTCTAGTATATCACAGCAGAGAAAGTGTGTTTTTTCTGCAGTTTTAAAAGTAATGACTCTCCAAAAGGTAAAATATTTGGATGTGCCAGTGATTTCAGTCCTTCACAAGAGAAAGCAGTGTTGCAGGAACACTCATTTTGCTGCCAAGAAATGGGTAGCACACTCTTCCCATCCAGTCAACAGTGTTTGTGCCAAAGCTGTCAATGGCAGGGTGGGCTCTTGTGGCCCTTGTTGTGAGCATGGAATAGAGCCTGCATTTATATGATTCATGCTTGACAGTAGCAGTGTCAAGTGCACAGAATTCAGGGTTTCCTGTAATGCATGAACAGACAAAACACTCAGCTAACCTAATAATCAAATTAAGACTCTATTATGCATCTGAGGTCCATATCTACAAATAAAGATTGCTATAAATGGAAAGCTATTCAGGAAAACAATGAATGTAATCAGTGGAGAAGGAATAAATCTATGAATAGTCATGAACTTTGAAAATGAGTGTTCATAAGTTATGTTGAAATTCTATAATTATTCTTGCAAGGGGGTGGAGGGGCTACCATGAGAAATATTGACAATGGGGCAGGTACTAAGTAAATATTCCACAATCTTCTGAACTAAGGGAATTTAAAATATGAAAATATAACTGCTTTAACTAGAAAACAAATTTTAAGTATCATACTTTCCTAGTTACCGAATACTTTATTTCCTGACAGAAAAGAATCACCTAAGTTTTATGGGGCTCTTGTAAGCTGTCCACAGGGACCTTTCTATGCACAAATTAACAGCTCAAATCAATTTCCTAGGAAATAATTTAGACCTATATACTGAATTACAATTGCACTTACTTCTGGCATATTTACAGTTCCTAATGCAGCAGCATTTGCACTTTTGCAAACTCAGATTTATTTTCAGATAGGATGCAGCCAGAGGAAGGAAAATACCATTGAAGCAAATGACTTGCAGGCTGTGCAAATAAATACAAAAGAAGTAAAATATTCTAGTGACCAGATGATCTGCTGCCAGTCTGTTGGATTTCCTTTCTGACTCTCACTCATTTCAAAGAAGCACTCACATTGTGCTAAAGTATCCAAACCTCCATTAATGCAAGTTCATGGATTATGATGGTTTAAGCATAAATTTGTGAGCAGCCTTATGTGGATTTCCATTTCAGTTTTCTTTAAGATTTCATATACACTAAAGAAAGAGACTTTCTAAAATACCTTGGACACAAAAGAGTATGAAGGATTCATATATAAACAGATTTAGTATGCATTTTAAGGATGAAAAAAATATCTACATACTAATATAATAATTAATTCAATACAGGAGAGAAAATTTTTCACCATTGCACAAATGATTTTATTCCTAGAGTCTGTTCTTTCAAAGATACATATTATGAAACAAATGTGGCCAAATATAACTGATTTGGGCACTGTGGTAAAACACCAGCCAATTGTACCAGCAGGATGCCAGAGCCAATGCAGAACGTTGTTAGACTCAGTTTGGCAAACCTTATTTTTCTCTTTTCCATCAAAAAGAGTTACAAATTTTCATTAGAAGAAACATAATTAAATTGAACTGTAATAATAACTTTAAAAATTTTATATCATAATATATCCATCCTGTGTTAGTAAATTTTCATTGTACTAATAGCAATTCCCACTGGTATTAGATGAGCCAGAATTTAAAAACCTTGAAGATATTTATACCAGAATATTTAAAAATTTCCTATGGCAGAATATGAATTATTAGAAAGTTATTGAATGCTTCAGAAAACTCAGAACAACAGAGAAATAAGATCCAGCAATAAGAAAAGAGTCATCTATACTGGAACTCCTGGCAGCATTTTGATGCTCTTCCTATTCCATACAAAAAAAGAAAATAAAATATGAGGAATCATGCATCAGTATTTCAGCATGAATGCATTACATCAAGCACTTTTTTTCAGACCTACTGCTTATCTCTGCCCTGTCTACATTTGTCTTCAACCAAATGCTGAATCTCTGTACTCCCAGCTGCTTTCAGTTCAATGATGTGATTTACTGAAGAGTTCTTTTCCTTTGTTTATATTTTTCAATACCATATATTTTCAATATTCCTGGCGCTCCTCAGTCTTGTCCTCCCCATCTCACCAGTCACAGAAGGGAATTCACACTACATTAGCGTTTTCCTTCAGAAGCCAGGCTGAAACAATCCCTTGAAATAACTAGGGCAGTCAAGTGATTGACTTGAAAGTAAACTATGTCAGTGAATGGGAGTGAAAAAGCAGGAGCTCAATAAGAAATGCAGAGGGTTTTTAATCGTTCTGTCATTCAAAGATTCTACAGTTGTAATAAAAATTTGTGAAATATATTTGATACTAATTCTATTCCAGATATATAAAGTATAAGTATGTATTGATTGGTGCACAGATGTATGCATTCATGCTTGTGTGTCCCGGCTGGGGAGTCCTACATGGCGAGACAGAAACTACTGAGGGGCAAGGTGGATCAAGTCAGGTTGTAGAGCTGAAAGCCATCCAGCTGGATTTGGACATCTCTGAACAAAAGAAATGGCCCTGCTTCACCTCTACACTGGGGCATGGATGGTAGCAAATGTTCTGTGGGGGTGGCTGGACTGATGGAAAAAGATCAATTGGCAGCACAGAGGAAAACCTTCTGGGCTACTGAATTGTGGCAAGGGTGGAGAAGTTGGCTGTAAAAGTACATCATGAGATGCACGTGTGCCCAAGAGTTGGGCTATGGAAGAACACCACAATGCACAAGTGGATTGGGCTGCCAAGATTAAAGTGTCTCAGGTGGATCTGGACTGACAACATAAGAGTGAATTATTTCTGGCTTGGTGGGCCCATGACACCTCAGGTCATTAGAAAAGAGATGCAACATCCAGATGAGCTCATGACTGAGTGGTGGACTTAACCATGGACAATACATGGACAATATCTCCCAGATTATCCATAACTGTGAAACATGCCCTGCAATCAACCAGACCAAGTAGGTGGTGTGTGTGGGATAATGGTAAAAATACGTAAAAAGTATGGAGATGCCTGGTAGATTGATTACATCACCCTTCCCCAAACCGGCCAAGGCAAGTTCTGTGTGCTGACCACGGTAGAAGCAACCACTGGATGGTTGGAGACCTACCTGTGCCTCATGCTGCTGCCCAAAACACTATCCTGGGCTTTGAAAAGCAAGTCTTATGTAGACATGGCACTCCAGAAAGAATTGAGCTGGACAATGGGACTCATTTTGAAAATAACCTCATAGACACCTGGGCCAGAGAGAACGGTATTGATTGGCTGTGTCAGATTCTCTATCATGTACTTGGGAAAATTGGATGGTACAATGGAGTGTTAAAAACCACACTGAAAGTAGTGGGTGGTGGGACTTTCAAACATTGCTGTTTACATTTTAGTGAAAATTAGTTAACACCTGATTAGTTAGCACCGGATTAGTTAACACTACAGGCTCCACCTCTCGAGCTGGCCCTGCTCAGTCAGAACCTGATTACCACAGAAGGGGATAAAGTCCCCCATAGTGCATATGAGGAATGTGCTAGGGAAGATAGTCTGGATTAAGCAAAGGCAAACACATCCTTAGAGTTAAATTGGTTCTGTGGGGAAAATATATTCCACAAAGAAAATAAAATCCACAAGATTTTAGACTTTGTCCCAGGTAAGATCCTAGGTAAAAGCTATTGAATTTTGGCTTTCAGTGACATTAGTACATATGGACCAAGAACATATAGTCATGGATTTGAGGAAGGAATCTGACATATTTTGTGGAGTTCATTGAATATTTTTTTAAATTATTTTCATATTAATGTACATTTATAAATATTCAGTAGTATCAGTTTCTTTGTCTAGAATCTTTAATCTAGTATAAGGCTATGCTTTCTTTTACTGGAAATTACCAATTTATAGACCCAGAATGCTTTTCCAGACCCATCCCAATCATGCACATCTGAAATTTTGCAGGTGGTGATTTAAACTGGCATTTTTGTGAGCTTCACAACTGTTACTAACAAACAGCATCTGCTCAGTGCTGTACAACATGCTTTGTTTGCATAACACCATTTGTTAATCTTTTCTGAAGAAAAAAATTTCCAAGATGAGTATTTAATTAAATTTTTGTAATGTTTCCATTTCAAAATGGAGCAAAATCAAATTCAGAATATCAGTTTCTTTTATCCCACAGGAAACTGAATGCTTACCTATAGATTTTGCAAAAATTTTAATGTTCTGAAATATTTAATTCATAACCATATTTTTCAGAATCTATTAGAGATGGTGTACTTTCAACTATAATGCAGGAATCTGTGGTACAAGACAAAAAGATAAATTCAATCACTCACAATACATTCTAAGACAGCTGCGTGTGATTGATTTCTGTGTTTTTAAGAAAAAGACAAATCAGCATTACTTGTAATGTTGCTATAGATTGGAAGTTGCAGTTTATTTTTCTAGATGACAATGAAACCCACATAATTTCTTGCATAGGTTAGAGTTGCTCAAGGGCTGATTTATGTACATCCTATGCAAATCTGTCCTCATTTGAATCAGGTATTAACTTGGCATTTTAGATTTAGAAATTCTGCTCTGTAGTGTTTGCAACCTTTTTCACAGTTTTCCTGCAAGAACAGGAGGATTGTTTTCCGCTGATAAACTTAACAAAGCTATCACTGTTTTATAGAAAAAAAAAAAGAAAAAGTAAATTTGTCATGGTACCTTGCTCCATGATTTCACTAATCTAAAGCTCTGTCTGTTCTATGAGTGGGAAACAACATGGGGAGAAATATCTTCCATTACTCTATCCACATCTTCACAACATTCCCAGGAGCTGGGGTCTGGGTGGGCAGGCTGGCTCACTCCACCAGCAGCACTAAGCATCTCTTTGAGTCATCCCTGGATACTTTTCCCATTTGTACTTGCCCAGCCCTACACCTTGCTGAGGATCAAGGGGAGCTGAAGGGCTACATTACACACACTACATTACACACCTCTTGTGAGGCTAAACACCTAAACCAGAGCCTGAACCACAGAGCCTTTAAAACACTTGTCAGTTGAACTTCAAAGGATGCAACAGAGTGTTGATGTCATGTATTTATATTTACATGCAAATGGATAAATATTTTGTATCGTAAATATTTTTACCAACTATTTTTAACCATTTTTTACACAATATCTTCATTTCACACACAAATTCCTTATGACAGAGTCACTCAGACTGTATTCAAGCCCATAGGGAGGTCATACCTCCTAATATGGGACAGTAATTCTCCCTTTCCCAATCCTGATTTACTGCACAGAGGCAGGACAAAACACATTCTTCCTGGTGGAAACTTGCAAGAATTAATCTGTGAATAACTTGTTGCAACCCAGACATTTCCCTGTGCCTAAAAAGAAAAGAGGTTTTACAGTGAATTAAAAGGTCAGAAGGACTAGGGCTCCCAAGCTTTTGATTTAATTAAGATTTTATAAACGCTTAAAATAGATGAAAATTACACACAATTTTCAGATGGGAGCTTCAAGATGTCATGGAGAGACATAGCTCCCCAGTGTTTTCTCAAAACGA
>VZTT01038683.1:5599-32616 GCA_013400855.1 Buphagus erythrorhynchus | reverse complement strand
GTGGATTAGAAGCATGCACTGGAGATTTACAGCATGGGAAAGAAAAAAACCTCTTTTGGAAAATAGCCGTACCCTCACCTACTTTAGACAGCCCTACTAGTATCATCAGCTTCAAAACAAGAGCAGTGTTTAGATTTATCTGACCTGAGATTTTGCCCCTTTTTTGTTTTCTCTCTTTTTTTTTTTTTTTAATGGACCTAAGAATATAGTGCAGCCTTTTTGTTCCACATTTAAGTTATATCTGAAGTTCTAGTCCCTCAAAGAAATACTCACTGAAGCAAAATACATTAGACTCTTACAGAGATTTTTCAAAATGTCAACTTACCTATGGTTTGTGTACATTTTAAATAATGATAGAAATGGCTCAAGTTGGATAGAGTACCCTCTTTCCCTAGCCTGCTTCCCTCCATTGCTTTCACCAGGCAAATTGTGGATTTGGAGAGACCAGGGAATTTGGAAGAGAAGAGCAAATGAATGTGGAGAGTTCATGTCAGGAGCTGACAGCAGGAGCGATTTGTGACACACAGGTCTTGTTGATAGCCCAGAAATTTCATTATATACTCTTCAGTGCCATCTGCTGTAACCAGATGCATTCAAAAACTTAAGAGATAATCAAATAGCCAGTCTCAATAGCTGCATGGCAGGGAANGGAAATCATCTAACTCTAGGTTTAGATCCGTCCTACAAGGCTAGAATCCCATTAAGGAATCAAGCACACATCACTGCCAAAGATGAAGAATTTGGTCACAGCTATGGACACATTCTTTCAACTTTTTGCCTCAATTTCTTTGCTGTAGCAAAATACGCTTTGCACAATTTACAACCCTGAGAATTGTTGCTTTAGAACCACAACACCTCCTCCAGCCAAGCAGGGACAGAACTGCATCTGCTGGTGTGACTTGAGAGCAGCTGTCCATTTCACGTTCACCCTGTGAACTTGGGAAAGAGAAGAAACAATGCCTGCCAAGGTACAAACTGGATTTGGGTGCCTAAACCTAAACTCGTAAAACAATGGCAAACCCCTTATCTCCTCTACCACCAACCACTAAAGCTGCTTTGTTAGGTGAAGAAAATATAGCTCCATTAAACACTACATTATCTTCATGTCTTTTCTGCAGCTATTGCAAAGAAAATAATACTGACTGTTGCATGTTTCTTAGAGCAAGTGTACAGTGTGATTGATTATATCACTTCTGTCCTCCAGGATTTAGACAGAGCTCTAAAGCTCAGAGTCCTAGAGAACATCTTTCTGCAGAAAAGAAATTTTTTCCAACAGGAATTCCACAGTTGTTCATCACAAGTTACATAATGTATTTTCCAATAGAATATTTCATAATATTTATGTACTGTCATGTATATTTTGTCTGTGTGAATGATATGCCATAGCATCATAGAATCATAAAGGTTGGAAATTACCCCCAAGATCATCAAATCCAACCATTGCCTACATATCACCACTAAACTAAAACACAAAGTGTTACTCCATGATCTGTTTTTTGCTAGCTTTAGGACAATTAAACTTTGATAGAGACACCATTGCTCTGGAGGCTACAGACAGACACACTGAAAAATTTCCTATACATAGAACCTTTTAGCAAAATAGTCAAGATAAAGAAAAAGAAAATAATTACAAACTTTTTTTTTTTTTGCTTTTTTCATACTGAGAAATTCCAGCATCACCTGCAATGCATTTCCAAAATGGACAGTTCTGTAGGTTTAGCAAAGAACCACCANAGGGACAGTGGGTGCTATTAAAAGCTTGACATTTATCACTCATAGCAGTATTTATCTGTTCTGTGGTATTTGTGGCATTCTCTATACTTAGATTGGCAAATGCCATGAATTCCATGATAAATTTAAACACTATGAGTGATAAATGTCAAGCTTTTAATAGCACCCACTGTCCCTCTGTCACCACATGACCCTATTAGGAGATTGCACAATCACTCTCTCTGTATAATTTCTCATGCAAGAAATAGCCTTACAGCACTCTCAATGGCAAGATATTTGCTTTGTATATGCAATGAAACTCTTTGTTATCTCTTGCAAAAGGAAGAGCCTGCAGGATACTTACTGTTCCTGATGATTTCACGTACTTTTTATTTATAAAAATAAGGTCAGAATGCAGTTTCCTATTTCTGTTAGGTGCCAGTACAATGGACAGGATTCATGATCTTAGCTGAAATGAAATGGCAGAACAAGTTTGATAACAATGGATGACAATATGTTTCATCAGAAGNNTGACCAGAAGTATTTTCCTTTCCAACTCCAACTATGTTAATACTCCAGAGGGGAGTACTCATTTGCTGTGTGGTACAGACGTGGTCTCTGAACTTGTTACCAAGTCAGGGATGCTCTTCCACTGCAAAGTTAAAGAGAAGGCTGAGGCAAAATATTTGTATGCATATATATGCACAAATATACATAAATATATTTCTTTGTTGTGTGTGTGTGTGTGTGTATGTTATTACAGCAAAAAATTTGGAGAATACAGAAACAAATGTAAGAGAAAAAAATCACCATCAGTAGCACAATAACTCCTTTTCCTATGTACAGTGAAGATATCAATTCCATGCAAGTCTCTTTCAAATTCCATTCAGTTTAACTGCCAAACTGTATAGGCTAAAGATCAGAAGCTGCTGCATTACTGCAGTTTGTCTGGTTGCCATACAGAGCCGAGCTGCACAAGAGAGCTCAAATTCAATTTAAAATAAATCTGAAATGATTTACACATCAGTAAGACTAGTAAGGCCTAAGATCATTTTTGTAAATTATTGCACCACATATTAAAGCTTCTGTTTTTACAATACCNAAAACTCTACAAAACTGTTGCTACAGCCATTAAAATGCAGAATGTGACACCAGACATCACAAAAATTTTCTCTGGGCATTTTTTACACTTTCAGCAGTATATGATGTATTGAGGTTACATTTGAAAGTCTTATCTCTGTGGCACTTTTTGACTGTAGATTGTAAAAAGGAGAGAGTATTTCACATTGTCACTAAAAACACTTAAGTTCTGATGTCAGAATTCCAAAGTTTTGAGGTTTTCCTCTGAGCACAAAAATGAATCAGGAATTTACTTCTGTTATAGGAACAGGGCTACAAGATATGTCTTTGTAAAATACCTCTGTGGTGTTTCTGACCAGAAGTATTTTCCTTTACAACTCCAACTATGNCTTTCCAACTCCAACTATGTTAATACTCCAGAGGGGAGTACTCATTTGCTGTGTGGTACAGACGTGGTCTCTGAACTTGTTACCAAGTCAGGGATGCTCTTCCACTGCAAAGTTAAAGAGAAGGCTGAGGCAAAATATTTGTATGCATATATATGCACAAATATACATAAATATATTTCTTTGTTGTGTGTGTGTGTGTGTGTATGTTATTACAGCAAAAAATTTGGAGAATACAGAAACAAATGTAAGAGAAAAAAATCACCATCAGTAGCACAATAACTCCTTTTCCTATGTACAGTGAAGATATCAATTCCATGCAAGTCTCTTTCAAATTCCATTCAGTTTAACTGCCAAACTGTATAGGCTAAAGATCAGAAGCTGCTGCATTACTGCAGTTTGTCTGGTTGCCATACAGAGCCGAGCTGCACAAGAGAGCTCAAATTCAATTTAAAATAAATCTGAAATGATTTACACATCAGTAAGACTAGTAAGGCCTAAGATCATTTTTGTAAATTATTGCACCACATATTAAAGCTTCTGTTTTTACAATACCTTCTATTACAAGTTAAAGGTATATCTGGGCATTTTGTAGCAACTGACAATGGATTGCAAGATTTAATAAGCTATACATTAAATAACTACTGCATATTCATCCCTGCAAATACAATTTTCTTTTTAAATGTGGACCAAAGAATCGTTGAGCACTTGTAAGAATAAAACCAGAGATTGTATTTTTCGTATTTCTGCATATACAAAAAGGCTGTCTGCTATGAGTCCAGTGCTTTAACAATGAGGGGAAAAATATGGTAATGAACATGAATTCACAACCAATGCTGAATTAGTAACTCAACTGGTTAATGATATTAATTTCAATAATCAGTTACTCAAATTTTCAAACTATAGCATTAGATAATGAAGTCAGAAATTTAGCACAATAAAGATGTCTGCTGATTAACCTGTAATAGAAGACTGGGAAGGAGAGGATTCCTTTTAATCTTTTACTCAAAGTAAAGTTACAGATTCAGAATGGCCTTGATTTATTTGGTGGAAAACAACATTTCGTTGTAGGTGGTGTTTCTTGACAAGGAAGGATCACTCAGTTTAGGTGCTAAATTCAAGACATAATTCACGCTAAAGAAGTTAAGTGTTTTTTTTCTTATGACTTGTTCAGTGGCTTGTCTTTAAAATCTGCTGAGATTTCTATTTCTGCAAGAACACTTCTCCCCTCTGACTTATCAGATAACCAGAGCATTATAAACACACATATACACACAGACCCAGAGTAGACAATTTTCTTGTTTAAGGTTAATGATTATTACTCCCTTTAGGTTTGGGGTTTGGGGTTTGGTTTGGTTCTTTTAATATAAAATATTGACTGCTTTTGAAGATAGAAGTCTGTATCTTGAAAATAATTTATATAATCAAAATAAAAAATAAATAGGATCTAATGTGAAATTTTGTGTCAGAACTCATCTATTACATAAACATGAGGCTATGACTTGTATTCCCTAAATGTTGATTCTTTCCTTGATAGCAGATACTGTAAAATCACTGTGCTTCTGGATGCTGTGGAAGATCTCCCCACAAGCACTGGCCCAGTATATCTGTGCCTCACAGACCCTTTCCTTCCCAGAAGGCAATCAGCAGCACTTTTATTCTGTTTTCTGTCTCAGCTGAGGCAGCCACCAGCAGCTACAGAGCTGTGGGAGGGGGATGCCTGTGTGGCAGGAGCTGCTGTGCTGCTGCCCTTCCACTCTCTCTGGAAGAGCTGGAGTTGGAGGTCCCCTCTAGCATTCAGGAGCTCCTGGATCGCCCTTTGAGCACCACCTTTTTGCAGAAGCATGTCCGGAAGCCACAATGTAACTCCAAAGGCATTTGGGACCCTTTGGAAAGTAAGCTCATGTAGTCCTCCTTATCATAGACAATGATAATGTCAATGATAATGTTAATCACCCTCACTGGTGATCTAAACCTGAGGGGCTTAGAGACTCAACACTAATCTTTAAGCTCTTTCTTACTGCCTTGCTACCTTCATCTTGTTTGGTACCTTCCTGGACTTAGTATATTATTTACATTTTATACAAATCTGTGTCAATAAAGCTTTAACCGATACCTCATCCACCTTTTTGTCTGTATGAATATATATCTCTTGGTTAAGAAATGTTTCTGAAATACAATTCATTTCCTCTACAAGAGCATACTACCCTGTATTTGGTAGACAACATATATATTGTATTTTGTGGATTCTACCTTTATGATGAAATATAAAATTGCCACCAGATATATTAATTTGTGCTAATGCCTACTATATTAATTTCATCCAATATTATTGACACAGGACAGCTTAATCATAAATCAAATCCATCCTTTAAATATATAACTGCATTATAACATTCTTCCAATAATTAACATTTCTGATTGGTTACTTTTTATGTTTCAGCAATTGTAGCCACCCTCAGGATAAAAAGCCAAGGTAATTGGTAGTATCTTAACTGCCTGAATTGCTTCTTTCTGAAGTGTAATGAATGAGATTTACTAATCACTTAATTTTATAATACCTTTTTTTCTTTTGTCTTGGTAATGACAGGGATTTCTGTCACAAGTTGCTTCAGGGTAGGACAGGCTTCAGCTGTAACTGGAAGCAAGCATCAGTCTCTGCCCAGGTCTCATATACAGTTATCCAGCCAGCAGGGTTTTATCTATTTTTTTTCTATTTTAGTGTTAGTATTGTAGATTAATCTGACTGTCACATATATTTAGAGTCACTTAATGATTTCTAAGTATAAAACCCTCTCATTCTATATTAAAAAAATTATCACTCTACAGAATTCAATCATTCAAGCCAAAAATTTTCCTATTAGTGCTTTCCCTCAGGCTGACTTTCTTAAAGATTTAGCTAAAACAGCCTTTTAAGAGAAGATTAGTACAAAGTAGACAACTCTATCAAATTTATGACTCTGCTACCAATTTTTAAAGGAAACTTTAAGCACAAACAAATGAGCTCTGAAACATCTCCGTATTTCCTGTAAAAAAAAATTTAAGCAGAATCACAATATTTTCAGATCCTTAGCACATACTTAATATAGATATTAAGTATTAAAAGCATTGTGTTTTGATCATAATTCTCAATACTCCTTAAATGCCAACATGCTCATCAGTCTACAAGGAAAGTTTTCTTTAAGATCTGAGGGTCAGCCAGCAGTGGTAATACCTTAATGCCCTTCAGTCAAAAGCATAAGTACTGGGCAGTGTGTTCTGGCTGCCAGAACAGGCAATAAGATTTTGTCTCAGCTCTTACTGATGTATGTCAGTATTTCTTAATACTATTTAGTCCTTCTTACTGAATAAAGCTTCTTTATGTAGCTTAAAAATCACGTCAGACTGACTTCCACAAAATTCCTTCCACTCCATTTTACATATAGAGCAGTAAGGAGCTGCAAAGTCAAATAACCAGACACCCTTCAATGTGGCAGACAGACCTTTTGCCTTGTATTCACACTGCTTTTCAAAATGTGTGTGCTGAATCTATAATTTGGCTAAACATTAATTCTCGTTCTTCCATTGAAAGGGCATCTCATCAAAAGCAGTGAAGGTTAGCTGGGTTCCTTTAGCCCTCAAATTACTGTCAATGTCTTGATTAGCTGAGGTGTTCAGGAGGTGAAGATTGTTGACCACTACAGGGTTTAGATACAGATATTTTTTAATCTACCTTTTCCAAGGAAATATCCAAAATAGTTTTACCTATCATATAAGTGCTCTGCAGTTAGTTTCTGCATCCCACTCCACCACCTTCATTTTGCATGCAAAATGTATAACATATTAAGTCTTGGAAAATGTAAACAGAAGGCAAAGTTTAACAGTGGCCTCGCTTACCAGTACTTTGAATCCTAGTTGATGTGACTTAATATTCAAATTCTTCTCAATCAAATTAGATCTAATTTTGCTTCCAGAAATATTTATTATAATTCTCATATACATGAATTACTAGTTTTCACTGCATTGAGTGCGAATACATCATTTTCAATGGCCAAATATGGGAGTATTGCACTAAAAAATTAATGCATCTGGAAAAATGCTGTAAGAAGAGGAAACAGGGTTAGGCATTGACACTTTTTTTAGTCCTGTCTTACCTATATGCAAGCACATGACTATTTTGTATAATCCTTGCTGCTCATTGCCACAAACTGTGAATTACAATCCCCGAAATGCCTGTGGAAGGAATTTTTCCATCAGTCCTGTAGTCCATGGCTTCCTTCAATTCCCTGCTCATGCCCACAGGCTCAGTGGTGAATCCCTGATCAGAGCTGTGGATGTGGTGCCAATTGTTGCCTGCCAGTCCTGACCTGTCAGTCAGAGCCAGTCAACGCAGGCATCCACCAGGGCTGGCTTAGCACACCCTCTGCATACTTGCTTAACATTTTAAGCTCCAATTAGTTGCAATTTATGTCCAGTATCACCCTATTAATTCACACCAATAGATAAGATAACCTTTCTGCCCAGCCAAATATTTCAAATTAGCAAGCAAGTCAAGTGAAAAAAGTGTAATGTTTCTATACAATGATATGCAAAAGTCATTCTCAAACATCTGTGTTGGTCAGACATCTGGAAGAGTCCCCATGTTTTCAAGACATACAAAATTTCTCCATGGTGTGAACTTCCAAATAATTACCTTCTGTGGGAACCTTCTTGAGAACAGTGGAGGCTGTTGACTTTTCCTTAAGAGATTCACAGGTTAATAAATTTGTATTTTATTAAGAAAAGGCCTATTTGCAGCACCATTACAGTAATACTGTGTGCAGTATTAGAATGAGTATTTAACATTTATGTTTAAATTTTCATACTGTTAAAATTTCATTTTTATGTTTGCCTAAAATAATTAAATGGATGTCCAAAATAGAAAATGTTTCACATCATGTTTATGTTTAAATTTTTTATATTTGACAATTCCATCCACCTTCTCTGTTCAACCCTAAAAATATCTAGAAATATTCTAATATTTCAACTGCAAGGGATGGTAGGAAATTTCAGTGGTCCCCCCGGTAAAATGCCTTCTAATGATGAGTAAATTAGGGACAAACATTAAATATATCTTCATATTTTTGAAAGAGTAAAATTGGTTCTATATAATTGTGGATCACATCTAATGACTACTTTTAATGCTTTTCAAGAAAATAATAGCAAAGAGGAACAGAAAGTTTCCCAACAAATGTGTAAATTATTTTTTTTAAATTAGCCTTGGATCATAAAATTAGCATAAAGTCTTATCTTTTCAAACAGCTCCCATGAAACTCAGCTAACTACATACAGAGTTGGATACATGCTTTAACTGATTTCCTAAATCAAACTTGGGCGTATTCCAGTCTGTACACCTTTCAAACTACGACACTGACTGGTTCCATTACTTTTATGAAAATGTCCCAGATCATTCTGTACTTCCCTTTTTAGTTACTCCTTTTTGAAAAAAAAAAAATCAAGGAGCCCAGTTATAAGAAGTCTTGGTTGTACAGAATGCATTACAACACTTGGTGAGGAACACAAAGACCCACGGAAAGTGTGCAGTTTATGATTGTAGTATCTGGGTCAAATAGCAAGAAAAGATAGCAAAGATTAAGGATTAAAAATTGCCTAAGACACATGAATGATGATGTGAAAATAATTGTGATTGTAACAATTGTAGGTTTATACAGCAAAAGCTTGATTCTTGTGCATTAGTACAATAAAGATTCTTTATCTCTGGCTTTGAAGAGATAGGGGAAGATGAGTAAGCCGTCAGTTTCAATTAATGTTTTGTCATAAATATTTATAGCCCACGGAAAACAATTGCATGACTCTTTAGGACTGAGTTAATTATTTATAAATCACATTCTTAATGTATTAACATAATTCTTTTACAGAAGCTTTGACTTCTAATAAGTGAATATTAAAATGTCTGGGTCACAATAAATGCAATAGAAGAATCTTTCTGAACTGAGTGAGTATGAGAGGTTTCCTTTCACTTGTTCCACTTACTGGGTCTACCCTTAGGCTTTTCCTTTATAAACCTTGAAATATATTACTTCTTTTGTTCTAAGTTTCAAAATTAAAACTATGAAGTGTAAATTCTTATTAATAGAAAACCATGACCTAACATGCCTACATCAGTTAAGATATGAATGCAGTAAAAGTATTCACAGGTCTGATGGGAGTTTCCAAATCCCAGGGTTTTAGTCTAATTTTTCTGACCAAAAAATACTTAAAATAAAACAAAAGACAATATTTTGTAGGTTGCAAGTCCCAGGTCTCATTTATTTATAAAGCAATAAATATTAGAAGCACAAATAAATTGCACGGGTGTGTAAACAAACTGTACAATGACTGAAGAGTTGGGGAAGGTTTGCCAGAAGACTCCAAGAAGCATATTGTCGTCATCCTGAGTGGGAAGTAAGTTAAAGGGGGAAGTGCTTAGAAGCACTTGCGGTGTACAATGGATGGGCCAGCCTCATCATACTCCTGTTTGCTGATCCACATTTGCTGGAAGGTGGACAGAGATGCTAGAATGGAGCCACCGATCCAGACAGAGTACTTGCGTTCAGGAGGGGCAATGATCTAGGAGAAAGAAAAGCAACAAAATCCTCATTTCTGAACAGTGAATCCTTATCATCAATGCTAAATATCACTAGATATTTCCTTAAGCAAGTAAAGAACTTTTCTATAACAGTATTGATCTTCAGCAGCTCTTATAACACATGTAATGTATTTTAAAAGTCTGTAATCATATTTTCTTCTTTTATAATGCTTCTAACCAATGTGACTATTCTGATTAAATGGAATTTCTGCTCGTCTGTCCATCAGCTGTTGATCTCATTTTTGAGTTGTTCCTACATCCCAGTTTAATGAAGCAGACATTGTCTCCAACTTTATCCACATTTTATAACAGAGTCAAATTCCTTACCTTGATCTTCATAGTGCTAGGAGCAAGAGCAGTGATTTCTTTCTGCATGCGGTCAGCAATGCCAGGGTACATTGTTGTACCACCTGAGAGGACGTTGTTAGCATAGAGGTCCTTACGGATATCAATATCACACTTCATGATGCTGTTATAGGTAGTTTCATGGATACCAGCAGATTCCATACCTTGAGAAAAAAAGAGACAGTAGGCCAGTGAATTATAAAAGAGGTCTCCATGAAATTAAACTGTGGCATTTCTCATCATCATTAGTATGAACTTCTAAGGCCTTTTTCTCATAAAAATGCTTCCTGGTTATTGTTACAGAAAAATATAAAAAAAATAGAATTTCAAAACTAATTTAGGAAGTGAGCATTATTTGTTAGAAAAGGTAAGAATCATAATGCAAATGCAAAGGCAAGAGACTCAAAATATACAGTAAGATAGCAAGTAGACACGTGAGATAAACTCATTTACTATATGGCAATGGAAGAAGGGTATCAAGAACAGAAAACATGAGTATTGGTTTATTTCAGTCTCACTAAAAGCATTAGTTGAGTATAGTAAAGACAGCAAATGAAGACAATAAAAATAGTTGAAGTAGAACTAAAGAAGACAATAGTAACTTCTTCAGTCTACTCAAAATGTAGTCTATACTGTTCAGAATCATCAAGACAAGACATAACCATGACACAGAATAAGATACTAGTACTTGATGTTAAGAAAAAAAGGAACAAGAAGCAAGTGTTTGTAGGTTGCATTCCAATTTGTTAATTTTAACAGGTGTTTCCTGAAAGGCCTGACACTGGATCCAGTAAGAAGTCAGCTGATGAACAACTGCATGTACTGGTTGGGACTTAAGATTATAAACATTTGCTGTATCCGTCAGCTGCACGCACAACCAGCAAGGATACCATCTCCACCAGGGCAATGTTAATTACAGTGTATATAAATATACACACACCTTCACTCCATGTCCTTCCCCTCTCTGACACTTCACTTCTTCATGGAAATAGATACTCTTTCAAGTGTAAGCCTTACAAATACAGCTCTGAAGGCTATTCTTGCCATCAGTGACACAGAATCACAAAATGTCTTGAGTTGAAAGGGACCCATAAAGATCATGTAGTCCAACTCCTTAATGATGATATTGTAACTGTATGTTTTATCATTAAAAAAACTGCGACCCTAACACCTGTTCTAAAACTTGCAACAAGAGCCTGGAGCTCAGCTAATTACTAGATGAGCTCACATCAAGCCATCTTACAGGAACCAAATGATCTAAATTACTATTCATTCGTGCCAAATTTAGGTAAGCAGGAAGAGAAGCAGGACAGCTTCCAAATCTTCTGATTCATTCATATCTCCTACAGAAAGGAGAATTTCCTGGGAACACTTACCAATAAAGGATGGCTGGAATAAGGTTTCAGGGCAGCGGAAACGTTCGTTACCAATTGTGATCACTTGACCATCAGGCAATTCATAGCTCTTTTCCAGAGAGGAGGAAGAGGCAGCAGTGGCCATTTCATTCTCAAAGTCCAGTGCAACATAGCACAATTTCTCTTTGATGTCACGAACAATCTCACGTTCAGCTGTAGATATAGGAGAATCAAATCAAGCTTTGGATAAGCACAATACTAGAGAAGATGATCAACCAACAGAGACATGAGGACTTTCACAGTAGAGAAAAGCTGAAGGACTGACCTGTTGTCACAAAGGAGTAGCCACGCTCTGTGAGGATCTTCATGAGGTAGTCAGTCAGATCCCTGCCAGCCAGATCCAGACGCATGATAGCATGAGGCAAAGCATACCCTTCATAAATAGGTACATTGTGGGTGACCCCATCTCCGGAATCAAGGACAATACCTGGGAGAGAAATGTCAGAGAACAGCTGGAATCACCTAGCAAATGCTTAGACTCCTAACACACAGGAAGTAGCAAGAAACACAACAAAATAAAGGATTTTTAGCATAATTCTTTTTCAATCACAAACATCTTTCCAGTTCTTTCTGCCTTTGCTTGTCTGGACATTCCTGTGGGGTGTGAATTTTCCCACAGAATAGTTGTTCCATACATATTTTAAAATAATCCATAAGACCAGTCTTCCACTGCTACTATAGTGATCAGTAAGGATATTTGCAATAGTGACTGTCTTGATCTGATAATGGGCATCTTTTGGTCCAGTTTAAAGACTTAAACAGACGTTACACTTTTGTAACTGCAGTATCCCTACAGGAATGTCTCTCCATTTGCACCACAACAAGCAGTGGCACAGTCAGTTCCATGATGCCTCTCCAAAAGCAATGCAAATTGTCTGTGGAAAGAACAGTGTGGACTGATTTTGTACTGGCTTTTATGCTACTGTTATCATTAATTGCTATAAACTAAAAATACTTATTTTTCTGTAAATTGAATGAGTTATGGTGTGTTTTCCTATTTGGAGTGGAAAGGAAGGAGAGTTCCTGAAAGGAAATAGAATCTAAGTGGTGTTTATTTGTTTACTCTACCTGTTGTACGACCAGAAGCATACAGGGACAGGACAGCCTGGATTGCCACGTACATAGCAGGTACGTTGAAGGTCTCAAACATTATCTGGGTCATCTTCTCACGATTAGCTTTAGGGTTCAAAGGGGCTTCTGTGAGCAGAGTAGGGTGTTCCTCAGGGGCCACACGGAGTTCATTGTAGAAAGTGTGGTGCCAGATCTTTTCCATATCATCCCAGTTGGTGATGATGCCATGTTCAATTGGATATTTCAAAGTAAGGATACCTCTTTTGCTTTGAGCTTCATCACCCACATAGGAATCTTTTTGACCCATACCAACCATAACACCCTAAGAGAAGAAAACACAGAAAAGCATTATTTGAGGAAGACAACATCACAGAGTCCAAACAACTACATCATAGAAAACTGGCTGACTCAGGAGAGGTTTGGGTTGGATATTAGAAAAAGGTTCTTCACCCAGAGGGTGGTTGGGTACTGGAACAGGCTCCCCAGGGAAGTGGACACGGCATCAGCCCTGACAGGGTTCAAGAATAATTTGGACAACTGTCTCAGGCCCAGGACTGTCCCATGCAGGGCCAGGAACTGGACTTTGATGATCTTTGTCAGTCCCTTCCAAGCCAGGATATTCTATGATTCTGCAATTCTAACTATCTTATTTTCAAGAAAGGTACAAGCAGTCACATCCCTGAAAGGCTGTTTAGGAAAATAAATTTAACATTATTGAATTATTAAGTCAACAGAATCTGAGGTGCTCCTTCCATGACATGAATGGATTTCCCCCCATTTTTAATACACCTCATATTTTCAATTGCTTCTTTTTGGTTCAAAAACTTGACTGAAAATAAACTGCACAATATCATGAGCAGGAAAAGGAGTTTGTAAACAGGAAGATACAGAGAGAAATTAGCATTCTAATGATTGAAGATACTTTATTTTACTAAGCAGCCTTAGCAGTAATTTATCCAGGAAAAAAAAAATAAAATAAAATAAAAAAAGAGGAAGCTTTATGAACTTTTTACCAAGGAAATTGTAGGAGAAAAAGAAGGTATGGGACAGCCAAATAGGGAAGTTAAGGAAACACTGGCCAGACCTGGGAATGAATCACTATCACAAGAGGTGAGCAGACGAGAGGGCAGGGTATTTGGGACAGGGCAGCAGAGGAGGCGACACCTAGAGAGAGGGCGATACTCTGTCCTGCCTCTGAATTTACCTGGTGCCTCGGGCGACCGACGATGGACGGGAACACGGCCCTGGGGGCATCGTCTCCGGCAAAGCCCGCCTTGACCAGCCCCGAGCCATTGTCGCACACCAGTGCGGTGGTTTCCTCGTCGTCACACATCTTGGGAAGGAAGCAGGAACCTGGAAAACAGCCCGGTGGCACGTTCAGAGCCCCGCGCAGGGGCTGCCCTCCCGCCCGCCACCGCGGAGGGCACGGCCGGATCGCTGCGGCAGCCGCGGGAAATTTGAGTCATCCCGGAGGATGCTCGACGGCTCGCGGGCAGGGCTCTAAACGGGGTCCGTCAGCCCTTTCTTCTCCGAGCTTTAAAAGCGGCCCCAGCTTGCAAGACGCTCAATTAGGGCGTCATTAGCGGATCCCTCTGGCCTCAGACCGAAAAAGGAGGGAAAGGTTTTGAAATGGCAGAGATCTGCCCTGCTCAGAGCGCTTCGCGGGCGGCCGATGCTGGGCGGGGGCGGCCGGGGCCGGGGCGGGCGGTGTCCCCGGCAGAAGCAGCGCTCAGCCGGGAGCTGCACGGCCCGAGCTCCGGCCGCACCTGCACCACCGGCGTCCGCCGCCCGGCGGTGCCTCCCGTCCATCCCTCCCATGGATCCCGTCCCGTCCCGTCCCACCCAGCGCCTCCCCGCCCGCCCCTCGGTGCCGCCGCGCTACTCACCGGACCAGCACGGGCGGCGGGGGGCAGCGGAGGAGACACTGGCTGCTGGCTCGGCGGAGACGCCCCAATTTATAACCCCGAGGGGCAGCGTCGTGCGGGGCCGCGGCGGGCCGGGGCAGCCACCTTGTCCTTATTTGGTCGGCTCCGCGCCTCCGAGCGGCCGCGCAGCCATGAATGGAGCCGGGCCAGCCCCGGCCGGCGCGGCCGCCCGGCCCATGTATGGCAGGCGCGGGGCAGCGCGGCCCCGGCCGCCGCATGGCCAAATAGGGAGCCCAGCGCAGCCCCCGGGGGTCAGCGGGCCGGGCAGGGGCCGGGCAGGGAAGGGAAGGGAAGGGAAGAAGGGAAGGGAAGAAGGGGCCGCCGTGCCCGCGGCTCGGCCCCCGGTTCAGCAGCCGCCGGTGCCCGGCCAGCTGCGGCGCCTCAAACCCGCCATGCTCGGGCTTGGCGGAGGGTGCGAGGGAAGCCGCACGGCTGTTTTCTCCCCCGGCTTTTCATTTTTCTACCGAAAAAAAAAAGGCCAGTCGAGCTTCTACTTAATCAACGAGTGATGAGGTTACTTCTGTGCCAACAACTGCGACTCCTCTCCTGCGTGGAGGCGGCATCTGCTCTCTGTGTTGCCTTAGGAAGGAGCAGTGCACTCTCAATTTCTTTTAAACTTTGATGAGCACACGCTGCAAATATCACCCTTTTCTCTGCTTTTGGCTGGCATCTATGGCACAAAATGGGATGTGCTCATTTATGTTAATATGCATGTACTTAAACTCCTCATTTTTGCTCTTTTAATGCATACTAGATCAGTAAGAGATAGTGATACGTCTAGGGCAGAGGGCAAGATATGGGAATAGCTTGGACAAAACCCAGCTATGGTATTAATGTAATGCGACAGTTGTTTTCTTGCTCAGTTGTTGAATGTTTCAACATTGATAATTTGTTCCAGCGGTGGAACCTAGAAAATCCATGTGTCTTCAGGACTTTTTTTTGTTTGCTAAAAATAGAAAGACTGGAGAGGCATCCCTTGAGTGGGTTTGGCCTGGCATGTGAAAGCAGAGATTGTCAACTCATGTCCCAGAGAAACTCATTATAATGTGGAATACAGTGTCCTCCAGGAGCTCAGCTTGTAAAATGCCCCATGTCTGCCTGTGAAATAAAGCTAGGATGCAGCAGGGAGAATTGAGGTTTGGGATAGAATGGTGAGCTTCAAAGTCAAAAGAGGAACACTCAATCGGATCAAGTACTTAAGCACAGGTCCAGTTTATGAGATGCCATACAAAGGCTGGCAGACATCACATGGATATATACATCTTAAATTATGTTAGGAAGGAAAGAGCTTGTGAATGCTACACAACCTGCAGTCTGGGGCTTTTGAGAAGTGTTGGGGGAAGAGCAATCTTTGCATGGTGCTTTAGCTCTGACAAAGCATGGGACAGCTGGAAATTGCTATTTGTTTCTAAACGGTATCCGAAGGGGGCGTCAGAGACACTCAGGCTTTCATTTCTTCTGAAATCAGAGATTGTGCTTGTTTCTAGCACAATTAATGAGGTGGTTAGCTCCACCCCAACCCCAGTTTATCTTGGGTTTGTGCCCAATTATGAGCACAACTCTGAAAGAGATGGTAGCAGCAAACTTCTTGGATATTAATAGCTCCTGCTTTTCTTTAAATGCCGCAAGGAAAGAGCACCTGTTCCAGGTGAGATATCATTTGTGTACAGAGTTGTGTATGTATATTTAATACATCAGTATATATAAATATATATGCACATATATATTTTATATGCATGTATTTATCTGTGTGTATATTTATATATTGCTTTTTTCTTTTTCTTAGCTACCTAAGAAAGGCTGTGTAGGACTGTGTAGGAAATGCAGTGACCTCAAAAGGTCAAAGCAGCAAAACACTGCTTGAATGCCTCTGCTCTGGACAAACTTTGGCTCTCTGTTTGTTTTATCTTGATGGAAAATCAACCAAAATCAATACTGGTGGGATAAGAGCCACAAGCAAGTATATATTCATCTAAATCGATCAGGCACGTGTAACAGACACTTGGGAATACTTTGGTGATAGTGATGCCAATTTATACAAGAATTCTTATATACACAAGGATTTCTAAGCGTATATACCCTGGCACAGAGCACCCTTTCAAAGAAAAAAATACCATATGCTGCTTTCAGTTTTAAAAAGTCAGCGTATTTTACCCCATGGTAAATTGCCATATATAGTTTAAATCTGCTTGTTTTCTTCCCTAGCACATCTTTTCTACAGGAACCATATAATGTGAGGGATTGACCAGCTTCGCCAGCACAAGAGATTAGTTTACAGTGTTATCTCAGCTGTTGCTTGGTTCAGAGGTGTTGCAGTATTTACATAGAAGTCCACTGCTGATAGCTGCATTGAATTCCTCCCCAATCAGACCCTCTCTGACACATCCTACATTCCCTCTGGCTAGAGAGAGACAGACTCTCCTGAAACTGAGACAGAGCCAGCTCTCACTGAAAAATCTATGAAACAGTTTAAATTTTCTTGTTTACTTTCTAACTAAATTTTTGCTTTCTGTACTATCTCCTCAAGTTTCTAATCCAGCAGGACTCACAGTTAGGATTCTGATGCACTTGAGAACTCATCAGTCCCCACACCAACACACTCTGATAAATTGCAAGGTCAAATGAAAAGGGCACCACACAACACACATAATTTCAAAATATCATTTCCTTCCTTGTAGCCCTCAAAAACTGCCCAGCTAAAGTTATTCCTTTGGCCAAAATGAATCTTCTTTCTGCAATAAAGTGTTATCACAGCCTCAAGTAAGCCAGAGAAGCAAAAAACCTATGAGGTATGTTATGCAATGTCATCTACAGGAAAAACACTCTAGCTCTGGCTGATCAGGGCCTCCACTTGCTGTGCACATTCTCATGACTTAGCTGTTGAGAGTGACCCCAGAGACCAGGGAAACACAGGCAGTACAGGGTGTTGGAGAGCAGACAGATCTGCAGTGGACGTGATCTGCATGTCCCTAGAACAGCCTGAACACACAGGAGCATGAAGCCTCAATGTGTATGATTATTAATAGGAGAGCAAAATTAAATATATGTATGTCTGTAAATACAGAGAGAATGTGTATCTATATATATAGGAGACACATGCATATAGGCAAAACTGGATGTGTTGTTCAACCAACAAGACACTATTGTGACTGCAGCCAAAATCAGAACATGAGTCCTTACCTCTGCATGGTAAAAACATGAACAAAAAAATCATACTGTGATCTTATGATGTCTAGAAATCCTCACAACTGCTATTCAGCTTTTGACTAAAAAAATATGAAAGCTTAAAAACATAGCTGTGATTCTTTAAAAGCTTCAAAGCATAGAGCACTTATTACAACAGACTTAGGATTATTTATGGTATTTAGCAATGCATTCAGAAATTGCAAATGAGTAGGATCAGGTCCTCTCTAAATTTTTTAGTTCAGCCTTTCATTTTGTGATTTTTTTCTGTAAATGTCCCAATAAAAGCAATACATTTTTCATAGTAAAGCATAGAATTTTATATACACTATATCCTGATCTAGCAGATTTTAGAGCAACTTCTCACTTAAAATCTGCTATTTCTAAATCCAATGGATGTTGACATATAAAATCTGTCAGAGCATAGACCCAAATGTTACCTCTCTTAAGCCTCAGGCCAGTGTAGTCTTTGAAAGAAACTTTACATTTTCAAGAATAAGAAGCAAATACCATTCTGACAGGTTTTCTTTTGTCTCTCTTGTCTCACAACAGCTGTTTGGAGCTATATGGTCTTTAGAAATATAAGCAGCATTGCAGCAGAGTCTTGTTGATGGGCAGAAGTCCTGATGAGATGAGAATGCCAAACATGCAATTTATGATGAAAATCACTGTCATGAATCACTGTCATGCAATATATGATGAAAATCCTGTCACAAAGGAGACATGTGTTGTTATCAATGTCTGTGTAGTTATGAATCTCTCTGTGTATGCAGACATAAAAAGAGAAGGCAGAGAAGACAATTCTGCAGTCACCACAAATCTGAAATTATTCCCTATGAAACTATTGAAGTCTTGAACCTTCCAAGTGAGAAATCTTTCTCCTAGAACAAAGTCTTCCAATTTAACAATTACATTGTCTGGCAAACTTTTCCAGAGAATTCATTGGGTATTCCTCTTTCTTAGTTATATCTCATCCACCCTAGTACTAGCCCATGTTTCATGCTTTATATATTCATGGTCTCCTCAGCATTTAAACCTTTCACATAATTGCAGGCTCTTATCACCTCTCTGCGTCTTTCTCTCACTCACTCATGTGCTGCTGCACTTCTATAATTAAACTGAAACATCTTAAGTGTGCGCTGAAAGGATAAAATCATGAGGTGGGCTCTAGGGGTTAGACATGCAGCTAAAACATCTTGTTATGAAGCTTAGAAGTTTAGGCATGGGCAGCATGAGTGGAGGTGAGTGGCAGTAAAAGGAATTTGTTCTTCTAAGTCTCTCACTCTCCAGAAGTATTATTTGTCACATGTCAGCTTCAAAGAAAGGATGAGATTCTTAAATCCATTCTTCCCCATTTGCAGTGGAAAGAGAGCTCGGAGTGTGCCAGATTGGGCAAGTAAATCTGTGCCCTATCCACGTATTGCCTTGAAGATTTGGCATTTTGAAAACTGCTGCCAGACCAGTGCTGTGAGTCACAACCACCTCTGGCAGTTCATGATTAAGCTGAGTGGTGTGGTCAGCACACCTGAAGTATGGGATGCCATCCAGAGGGACCTGGACAAGCTCCAGGAGCAGCTCCATGGGAATCTCATGAGGTTTAACAAGACCAAGTGCTGGTGCTGCACCTGGGTCAGAGCAACCCCCGGTATGAGCACAGGCTGGGGATGGACAGATGGAGAGCAGCCCTGCCCAGAAGGACTTGGGGGTGCTGCTGGAGGAGAGGCTGGACATGACCCAGCCATGGGCACTCCCAGCCCAGAGAGCCAAGTGTGTCCTGGGCTGCATCCAAAGCAGTGTGTGCAGCAGGGCCAGGGAGGGGATTCTGCCCCTCTGCTCTGCCCTGCTCTGTGAGACCCCACCTGCAGTGCTGCATCATCAGCTCTGGGGTGCCAGCACAGGAAGGACATGGACCTGCTGGAGAGACTCCAGAGGAGGCCACTAAGATGATCAGAGGGGTGGAGCATCTCTCCTATGAGGAAAGGCTGAGAGAATTGGGATTGTTCAGCCTGGAAAAGAGAAGGCTTTCAGGGTGACCTAACTGCAGCCTTCCAGTACCTGCAAGTAGCCTACAAGAAAGATGGAGAAGGACATTTTACACAGGCCTGAAGAGACAGGACAGGGGAAATGGCTTCAAACTGAAAGAGAGTAGATTTACATTAGACATTAGGAATAAACTCTTTTAATTTGAAACTAAAGGACCCTGAATCTACCAGCTGCTGCAAAGTAGGGTGCAAGTTTCCAGACTGTTTCTCAGCTGCCTTCTAGTTTTCCAGAACCAGAGACAGCTGTCTCATGATTACAACAAAAGCAGCAATTAAACAGTCTATTTTAATTGCATTGTCACTAAAGAATTAACCCTAGTAGAGGAAACCATCAAATACATGCTTTTCTGTTAACCTCTCTACATGCATTTGCTTGTACTGTGTGCGAAAGCAGGAGACCAACATTTCTTAATCTGCACAGACTAAGGAGAGAAGGAAGTGGTGCTTTACAGATGAGAAGCTAAGCTTCAGCAGGATGAAGTCACACTGGAAATTAGCGTGTTATGTAAGAATTGAATCCTACCTCTGAAGACCTATTCTGCCATTGAATAAGAAGCATTCCATTGCTCTCAGATTAGAGTATATAAGATTTTCTGAATCTGTGGTGCATGCAGACAGTTTGCTTTGCCACAACTGATAGATACATTTTTCTAAGGAAATGCTGTTACAAGACCCATGGATTCTGCTGATGCTATGAGGAACACAAAGATATTTGATGAGTCTCATAAAATTGTGAAGGTTCCCACATATAATTTTGTAAACCTATGAGATTATTTAGATAAAAATTTCTCAGTTGTTAACAGAGAGTGTAGCTGCACTGTGTTACATGGAGTTGAAGTAAGTGGATTCAGATGTAGAGCTGGATGATGCAGAGATTGGCTTGGAACTTTCTGGAAAAATTATTTGTCTTGGTAAAAAAGCAAAACTCCTTCAAAATACATTTACCACAAAAGTTTGCTACTCCATTTTTCAAAGAATGCTCTCAAGTCAGCTCATTTCACTTTCTTACAGTTTAAAAAAAACCCACAAAGTTACAGATTTACTTTGCAGAAACATACTATCTGAATTATGAAGAAAATAAATTATTTGATGGAAATTATTTTTTCCCAAATTTTGTTTGTAAGTATTTTCAGTATTTTTCCCCCCAGACAAATTCAGTAGAAAAATTATTTTTGTCTTACTGTTTTCAAAAGATTAAAAATTATCTCAAACGTAACAGTTTATTAAGCAAAGCTAAAATTCTGATAACGAAAATGAAAATTCTCTGGAATCTTGCTGACCATTAGATTCCCTTGAAAACTGAGCAACTAGAGATTAAGCAACTAGCTACAAGATTGAAGAAGCTTCCACAATGTTACCTTATAAAGAGAGTTTATGTAATTAAAAAACATAAGAGCAAGTTCGTATATTGTGATTGCATATCATGTTAGAAATGCAAATTTTATCCAACTTTTACCATTCACTTCTCCTTAGGCCTAGTAAGAGAGAGAGAGACTGAGAGAGAGAGAAAGCATAATTCAAAAACCTACACTTACCAGTGAAGGAATTGTCATGTAATATGGGTTCCATTTCCTGAATTTTCAGTCAGCCACTGGATCACAAATTTTACTTTCACAGGGAACCTATAATATGTCTACTTTTTTTGTGCAGGTATGGCTTAGGCTTTTTACCAGATTCTATCAATAGTTACTTGCATAGTGTGTTTTATAAAGAACACTCAAATACTTACGAAATCAATATCATACAATGAGCTGTCTTCAGTAATGCAATCTTAATTCCAATCCAGAATTTCCATAATATATTCAGTACAACTAATAAGAATCCATAGCAGACTGACATTTTTCACTTTACCAGTCAAATATATGGGTAATATTTTAACAGTACTGACAGACTTTTAAGATCTTAGAGAGCATTTTTTAAGTTATTCCTGTTAAGTACCTGCAGGCTAAAAAACCAGTACCACAACAAAAAATCAGAGTGAAATGAGAATAGCAAACCTACATTTTAACCCACATTAGAATGCTTGGTGATGGAAACAATTTCAGTGGACTAAAAGGGGATTATGTCCAGAGTTTAATAATTTTCTAAATAGTATTCTAGAATGACAGTGGGAATTATTTTCTACCAGTACTTATTTTGTCACTTATTTATTCAAAGTCCTAACTACAGGAAAGAGAAGAAGTCAGGGTGTCCCTCGTTTTTCTCGCTAAAAAGCCCTGTTTTATACAAGACTAAGCATTTACCAAGATTTCGTTAACATGATAGAAAATGGGGCATTTCTGAATGCTGGATTTCCAATGTATTGGAATACTTTTTATGAGCTACTGTCATCCTTAACATAGGAAGTTATGTTACTGGCTCATCAAACTTAGTAATTATTTGCTTGCTACAAAGATGTCTAAAATTCAAATTTTGTATAAAGTTGTCCAGTATGTACTACAGGTAGGAGTTGTAGACAGCAGCAATAGAATTTTCCATTTAAAATACTGTTAAGGAATACCTAAAAGTTCTATTGATTTTCATTCATCCAGTAAAGAATTGACAAACAGGAACTATTCTAAGCTTGGGAACAATGATCCATTGCAGGTGTGGGTTTGAATCATTACAAAACCCTGTAAAACTTCTGGGAAAAAAGGGTCAAAATTGAAAGGTTAAATGGATATTCAAGGAACAGGTTATCTACCTAAAATCTCAGTAATTCAAGATCAGAGAAGGTACCAGATGGAAATCAGTAAAATCTCACTGGCAAAAGTTCATCATTTAAGTCATCTGGGGAAAATGTTGCTGAAAATACAGTTTTAATATGTTGCCTTAAGCATAGTAGGTGTTCAGGGAAAAAAAAGAAAGATCAATTCAATGGTTCATAAAGCAGTTATTTCCCCATAAAATATTTTCTAAAAAAATACACACAGTACAACCAAAGGCAGTCACCACAAGGAAAATCTAAATGTTTTCCTACTTTGCAAAATGGTATCTGAACTACCAGACCACAAGGCTGGCCTCAGAGGAATGGCTCTCATGCTAAGCAGCTGTTTTCCAGTGCAAAATGTCTTGGGAAGACCAAGATATTGGATAGACACTTGACGTAGCTTGACATGAAGAAAATTTCAAACATAGCATACTGCATTTCAAAATGAGACAAAAAGGCCTTAAGACAAAGGGTTCAGCAAAAACTAGTAAAAAAGAACAGTTACTTGCTGGAGGTTCCAAGCCATTTCACATGTTGCAGGTGGAACCAACACCCCCATGCCAATTCTCTAGATTCCTGCTGAGTGAAAGGCAACTAAGAATTAGGTATGCAGCACCTGCAGCGCATTTCTCATTTAGCACACTACTACTACTACTACTTACTTTTTTGAAAGTAACAACTAAAACCTATGATGCTTTCAAAAAAGATACAATTTTAATAGTAAAGAACTTAAATACAGAATCTCTTCCGAAATGTAAATTTTGTTAAAGCTTTTGGAAACTGGAGGCAAATACTTTGTCTTGTGTAAGATTCATCTGCACTGTTTCCTTTTTCTGTCATTCATGCTCAAGCTGATTCCCAGAGAGGACCCTGTGACAACTCAGATGAAAACTAAATGGCGGCTGTAAGAATTAAACTATTGCACCCAGAATGCAGGTTCTAAGTACTCAAGTCCAAGAAAAATGGAAATTAACTACAGAAAATTCAGAAACATTATATGTTTGAGAGAAAATCTTTAGAGGACAGCTTAAGGAGTTCATAAAAACTGCACCAAAATTCTTAATAAGCTCTCACTGAATTTATGGGCTTTGGAATAAGCCCAAGAAGAGTTGTTTAGGTATATTGCTTTCCTGTCAAATTCAGTAGGCAACAACAACTATTTATAGTTAAATAGGAGGCATAAATGCCCAAGGATAAAGAAATATTTATTTGGTAGAAATATAACTAGCATATTTACTCTGGCCATTAATTATGAATCATTGTGTACCCTACAAAACGGTTAATTTAGGTTGTCACCTTGCAAGGATACTGTAACAGTTCAAACCCCAGCAGAAACTGGACTATTCTTATTGAACTAAGCAAAGGACATATTATTTTGCTGAGTCAATTTCCATAACAGCAGGAAGAAGATGCATTTCCATACAAGTATGAAATAAATTGAAGATTAAATAAATGATAGGATGAATATTGAAAATATTATGTCTAAATATATTCTGAAAACTCCAGTTGGCCTGGAAGCATATACACTAAGAAACATATAAACTAAATGGGGTCTCAAAGCCTGAAAATTAAGAGAAAAAGATAGAATATGCACTATAACTACAGTCTTGGTCTAGCTAACAACCTGCCTCTGTCCTAAAGTCAGTTCTGGATCTTCAGACGTCTTCCAGTTTGATATAACTAAAATGTTCATGCTTCTTAGTGAATTTTAGACTCCCAAAATTCCTGTGAGGCTTTTATGCATAAAGCAATGAGGTACAGGTTAAGTGACTTACTGATAAACAGGAAGGAGTTTATCAACCCAAAAACCAGAAAATTCTTCGTAGAAGTACCACTTTAGTGTTTTAAGCATCAGTCCTATAGTCCTCAAATTTTCTAATTGTCCACCATTCCTACTAGTGTTTTGGGGCATGCAGTTTTACAGATGACTTTAACATGATGACACAGCTGTCAATATGAAAAAATTCCTTTGCTCAGCCATATTTTCCGAGTTGATCTGCTTGAAAGTCCTAGAAAGTACTGCTGGTTTCAGCAGTTATACCCACCTGAAGCCAAAGAGCAGTAAGATTCTGAGTTCAATTATTAATAAAAAGGAAATTAAATACTGGAGGCCTTACCTTTAGGAAAATCATCTCTGCATTATTCAAATGAAAGGAAAAAAATAAAATCCTGAGCACAGAAACACAAGGGGTTTGAAAATCTCAACATATATTCTTGGTTTACCTCCTGCTGCTGGAACTGTTGGGAGCTTGCTGTTGGATATTAAAATGTCACTGCTACCAAAACAACTCATATGATATCATGAGAGATTAATTATTTAGCATGGAAAAAATCATGTGGCATAGGTGATCTCTAAAAGGAAAACTGAAGAAATTATCCTGGTTCTACTTAGTACCCTAGAAATTTGAGTTAGTGGAAAGAATGTTAGAAAAGGTAAATGCTGTGGGGTCCAAGTGGGATACAGGGACCCCAGGGGGTGCACAAAAAAATCCACCAGGATGCAGAAGGAAAATATTCTTTGTACCATTAATAGATAAGATAAAAAATTCTTTTTAATATTTAATTCATTTTCTAATTTTGTTTTTTATATGCTTTATAGTGTACATCATGTATTGTTACAGTAGCACTCATACATAAGTTACACATTAATAAATACACATGGATTGGATGTGTCCATTCAAAATTTTTACTGATAGAGGTGTGCAATCAAAAAAGTTTGAAGACCACCAGCCTAGAACACTTAATGGTGGAAACCCATTCCATTAGGAAATTAGTTCCATTAGGAAGTAATAAACAATAGGATGCAGTCCAAAATCTGTCCAAGGATGGCTGAACAAGAAAACTTAATAACATAAGGTTTAACAGACTGTGATCCAAACAACAACACAACAAAAACTGAAAACACAACAACACAAAACAAAATGCACCAACCCCTTAAGACATACTCAGCACAAGGAACTCTGCAACTGTTATATCAGGCATAAAAGCAGCTCTTTAAATATAAAAGGGACTTTAACAAAGTGTGTAATGGAGAAGGTAGAAAATATGAAGGAAAATAAAATCAATTAATGAAACCTCAAATTAAAAAAAATGAAAATCTTACAGAAAAAAAAAAGGATGGAAATTACAACAAACTAAACAAAAACCCAGCAAAAAATAGGAAAAAATAGAGGAAAGAGTTGAAGAGAATAAAGATGGATAGCACATTCAGAGTGTGGAAGGGAATAGCACGTTCAAAGGGAAGGGAAAACAATGGAGGTTACTCTGACAGACATTCACATCTGTCTTGATTGGTGGGCTCCAAAACTCATTGCAATCCAAATGTTTTTGAGCAGTCACCTACTAATTTTTAATTTGAGAGAGATGGGGAGGGAAGAGCAAATTAAAGAGGTGCTCATAGAGATCACTCAACATTTTAATTCCTGGTGTTCATCCCACAAATTGTCCTGTGACTCTGGGCCACAGACACAGCCTTGACACGTTGGTACCCTGTGGATGTGTGACTGGATGTGTGACAGAAGTGACATGAAGAGCCAGCCAGCTAGTTAATGCTCCAGTACTCCCAGGATGCTCCTGCTAGGCTTGAACAGGAACTTAAAGGTGTTTGTACATTGGAGGCTCCATTTTACCAGCCAGTATAATCACTGTTGGAAGTCACACAGCAACATTTATGATTGAAAAAGATATCTTATTACAACACTTAATTTTAGAAAGTGGACTTGTATGCAGAACAGAAAGTAACCACATACAGATATTTCAAAATCAGCAAAAAATCTGATCTTTCAGAAATTTTTCTCAATTCTGTTTGATTATGATGGAACTATAAAAGAGGGAGAAAAGAGAAAATATCTCAGTCATTCTGTCTGTGCTAAATAAGTTAAACAAAAAATACGCTTTCATTCCAGCACTTAGAAGCTGACCTACAGGGAGTCCATCACATGAACCACATACTAAGTTTAGGGTTTGAGTTTGGGTGCATTTATTTCTCTTATTTTTAATATCAAGAGCACATATTGTTCCCAATCTAAATCTCACATTTCCACCTGATATATTAACATGAATGTTAGATGAATGTTTAATGTCTAAGTTTTATCTGTCTGCTCTGCTCTAGCAGAATTCACAGCTCCCATGTTAATACACAGGGGAAGTTAAATGTTTCAGAGAACAGAATCAGCAAAAAAAAACTCCCAGTGAATCACCTAGAGCTGCACACCCAGCTATCTGCACCAAGTGTGTTAATCAGCAAGGCTCAAGCCCCATCCAGAAGCAATTTCAGAATGGCAGAAGGCGTGCTTACTTTTATAATGCTATACACTTGCACATAAGCCCTGTGTCCCTGGCTTAAAAAAGATTTGGTTCCTAGAAAAACCCTTCTTTTTACTTGCAAGAATGACTACAAAAACTAAGTGTTGGGTTCTCAGTTTGCTGTATGAGTCATATTCTGATTTGTCTCCACATTAGCAGAGCACTAAAGCCACATCTTCCCCGCCTCCAGAGCTGGAAACACTTAGCAAATGTTCTGAGCTCATGAAGCCCTGTAAGGAGATTCTCTTAGAATAAAAAC
>VZTT01038678.1:80588-98024 GCA_013400855.1 Buphagus erythrorhynchus | reverse complement strand
TTTTATTACACATGTAAAAACATCATTTAATTCATCAGCATGAATTATCATCATCCACTTTAACCCATCAGCTGACCCTCCTCTGCAGCCATTTGCAGAGCTGGAGCACAGTGTTCAGTATTTTGCAAGTTTGGGAGGTGGGATCTCACAGATACAGTCAATGGTTCACATAAAGATCCGAAGTTCTTCAGCTGACAGAAATGACAGTAAAATCAAGCCCTGGGAGACTGTTAGTAAGAGGATTGTCTTGGTATTTATTAACTGTTTTTAATCATGCCTCTTGTTCAACTTGGCGAACAAATTACTCCCCCATATTTTAACTGGACAAATAAATTCAACTAAACAAATAAATTACACCCTCTAATTTTAACTTTTTATAAAAAGTATCTTCAGGAAAGCACAGACTCAAAAGTGCATTCTAACTATCCAGTATAACTTTTTCCATCAGTGCCTTTATTTGTGAAACAAAAGATGGAGTGTTAGTGGTGACACAGAAAACTTCTCTGTGAAAGATGCGAAAGAAACTCATCTTCCTCAACAATGTTTCATTTGGATTTTGCCACCATGAGTAAAATCTCTGCATTTCAGTGAACATGCAGCATGAATGCTTTCAGTGAGGGAATCGATATTGTCATGGCTGGTACTGCCAACATTTCCTGTATGTGCCCCACTGTATGGCATCCAAGTGTCGGGAATCAGCCTGGCAAGGCTGCCCTTTGCATGTCCACGCTTGTCTCTTTCTGTGCAGGTGGCTGATGATGTCTGACCTTGTCACGTTGGGTTTGCATGGCTCCAAGACCGGACCAGCCATGGTATGTGGCAAAAGAAACAGGGATGGGAACAACAGAGATGTCCCAAAAGAAACTTTAATAATGATAAAAGAAGAAAGGACAAAAGCCGTGCGCTGTACAGGGTGATCTCAGAGGACCCTGAAGTGGGGCAATCACAGCAATAACAGCAATATATAACCTGGGGTCCAGGGTAGTGAACCAATGAACAACAACAATTCAGAACATTACCTTATATGTAAAACATAACCATCCAATCATCAATGAGAACTAGGAACATAACCTTATATGGAACTACCTCATTTACATAACAATTCCCAGAATCCCATTCCTCTCACCATAACCACCTAGGTGTTTCCCATAGCCTAGTACTTCATTTCTGAGGGACTCAAGTTGATGGCCACTTCACTGTCTGCCAAGGCCAACTCACTGTCAGTCCCTGCCACTCCAACTCTCACATGATGGGAAAGGCAGGAAATGGACACAGATGTGCACACAAAAATTGAAGGAAAAGCTTTCGATCTTCACCTTGCGTAACTCAAGGCTCATGCTTGCCACAAGCTCTTTTTTTTTTCTTTAACACCAAAAGTACTTTTAGTCCTTCTACTCCACCCAAACTTGCTGGCTCAGAAGGCGATGTTTTTCTCAAGACTTGCAAACACATCAGTATTTTTGATGTGCTGAGGTGGGGAGGAAGATGCATGGATGGGAGTGGGGATACACCACAGCCAGGCAAAATGCTGTTGACACAACAGATGTCTCTCTCACTAGGCAGCTTCTCTCTCTACAAGGGAGCAGCTCCTACTTTGAGAGACAGATGGCTGCTGTACCACCTAAGCCTTTTATTATCACCTCCAGGCACATAACAAGCCAAAAGTCAGCACCACACCTGGCTTGAAAGCTCATGTTACTGTTTAAAAAAAACTTGAGTCACAGAGGAAGAAGAAACATTTTGATAGTATTTCCCCTACAACTACAGAAGTTTGAAACAGCCCTGCTCTGTCACTAGAAAGTGGAAATGTCACACAGATACCTAACTTCAAACACCTACATTTTTTAAAAAAGCATTAAACATTGCAAGAGATGTTAGCATGCAATCAACACAGGACAAGATGGAGACCATGGCAACTTTAATCAACCACTTTAAACGCCTACTCCATCACTTTACATTACTTGCTATTTTTATTTACTCACAGACACATGAGACATTAAATTGAAGGGTCAAATCCTCCTGGCATACCATTGGAATTACATCTGCAACAAGTATGGCTGCTTTGAGTAAACCGAGGGTTGGTGGTAAGAGATGTGCTGGACTCATCTCTTATGCTTTTCAATATGAAATACTAAAAGACTACCCCCTACCCCCTCACAGCAGGGATAACCTTAAGCATAACTTCCAGCAGGATTCCTCACAATTAAAAGATCAACTGTGTATGCCTTTATTGAACCAGAGTGCAAAAACTGCACATACCCACTACTGAACAGCAAACACTTCTCAGACAGAGTGACAACCACCTCCACTTGAACACTGCTTGGTGCAGCAATGAGTTAAAGCTGCCATAGTATCAAATCTCCATGCAGACAGTTACCTGTGCAGCTGATGATCAGCTTTCCCTCTTTACTGGTGCTCCTTCAGACTTCCTGTGGTAAGCAAGCTAACTTTCCAACTGATACCAAAGTAATACAGGACAGGACTCAGCCCTGGGGTCTGCCAAATTTCTACCAGTACTGCTGTTAAAGCTTGACTTGGTTCACAAATAAACATTTGGGAATCAATTGTTTTCTCTAGGAAAACTTCAGATAGAAGTTTCAGATAGAAACAGATAGAAAACAGAACCATGACTGATTTTAAACCAGTACATCTTCCACAGTAAAAATTTGAAGTAATTTCTAAAACTGAGACTCCTGCAAAGTAAGATCAAATTTACAAAAGAGAAGGCAACAGAAAAGAAAGTCAACAGATAGCTTCCAAAATTGTCTCTGAGATGCAATCAACTAAATTTTCAATACATATTTCACTTTCATCACAGAATGGCAGCACTGAACCACTACAGCACACAAAATCAGTGGACAATAGCTAGAATCCCATCAGTCAAGTCATGTTAGGGCACTGAGCAAAATCAATGTGAAATTAATAACTACAAGTCAGGTCTGTTCCACATGATAAGGGTGCTTTTTTTGTGGTGCAGACACAACTTGTAATTCATGATTTCCTGGATCCAAAAGTCTCCACTGAATTTGTGCCAGACAGCACCAAAGCCAAGACTTTAATATGACCTGGAGTCTCAACTGGCGAGACTTTGGTTCCTTAAGCTGCTACATGCTTGCTCTGATCTGTAGTGAGTCTTGCAAAGGGCAAAGCTTCTGCCTGAAATCACAATTAGAAGCAGCCATTAGGACAGACATCTAACACCTACATATAATTTTAATAATAAAATAGTCCTTCAGATTACAGTCTGACTGAGCTTTAAGAAAAAACACCATCCCCTTTCCTTGGACAGTACCCTTAGTGAAGACCCCAAGCTCTGAATAACACAGAGAACACAGCACTTCTTTGTTCTTTGCATCATTTTCACAGAAATCAAACATCTGCTGAAACACAGAGCACACCTAACTTCATCCTGTGGAAATCCTTCTTCCTCCCTGAACTCCTGGCTGCCTCACCGGAGTACAGGCACAATAATGACGAATTACAGCAGCCTCACAGACTTCAGGTAGGCAGGAGGGAGTTCACAGAGAGACTGGCAAGAGGGATAGTGTGAGACAAGAGAGGGAAAAAAAATCCCACTCCCTTGTTTCTAGATTTCTCTGTAAGAACTTGAGCAGAACTATGTCAGCTTTCCTACTGTGTCTTAAAACTGTTGATTTTCCTGGCTTAGAAAAGTCTTTTGTAGAAGATACATGCAGAGAAAGAAAAGATGAAACAGGTAAGATGTAAAAAAGTAATTTTTAGAATTGAAACACCAGTAACTTTTTTTGATGCCTTTGTTTCTTTAAATCTGCTCTTTTACTCCTAATATGAAATCCTGGCAGTTTTACTCTGGAGAAAACCATCAGAAATTAAATAGAGGTCAGTCTTTCTCTGCTTTATAGGGAGTTTGGAACTTGTTTTCACATACAAGTGTGTTTTATTTTGTCAGAAATAGCAAGACTTACTAAGCTAGATATTTCTGAAATGGTCCCCATGGTGTTCTGATTTCAGTCAACACCTCCATGAGTCAACACAAATACGAGGCTTTCCTCACAGACAAGTCTGAAAAATGTGACTAATTAAATTTCTAATATTTATAATCTAGCTGAACTGATATGAAGAATTCTGCATGTCCATTGCTTGCCTTTTTTAAACCAAATTATCCTCAGTGATTCTCATCCAAATGTACTGCTTGGCAGCCTTTACTGGTGTCTAGCATTCAAGCCAGGAGCCTGAAAGAAGTGAAAGGGAAATGCCCTCGCCTGCAATAGGAAAATCCTCTGTGACACCAGGACAGGCAGGGATAAGACCTGTCAAGCCTGGAGACTGCAGCTGCACGGCTGTGTTTGTCATCTCCCTACCTTCAACAAATAATTTCACCCCTGCTTTTCTAGCCATCATTTCTTCAGTCATTTGCATAATAAGCTTAGATGACAACAGTTTATTCAACAGATTTTCAACCTCAGAATTTATGTGCTTCCAGCACAAGGAACATTAAACCCTGTGCATGTCCTGCTCACAGACCTGGAGCATCAGGCCCCACTCACCAAAATGCCTATTCAAAGGAAGAAACTCTCTACATTTTCCCTAGCATGCAGCCAGCTCTAACTGGAAGAGGTTTGGGTTGAAACACAGACAAGTTTGATGCCTGCTTTGTTTTGGAAGGCATTCCCTTCCTGTCCCAGATTACTTGTGTCCAAATAAACACCATAAAAATACAGGATAATAAAAGCAAAGAACATGCCTCAGCTATTACTTATTTGGGATTTCTACTGTATGGCACTGGCAAGTCAAGGAATATTTGAATAAACCTGAAATAACAGTAAGTGTTTCACATGTCCAAAGTTCTCCTGGCCACACACTCACCCTAGAAATCCATAAAAAGTCTCTAAAAATGACTCACACTGCTGGTGGTAACTTGCTAGAAAAAGAACATGGGTATATTGCAACAATCCTCATGCCTCAAAAAAGTTCCACTGCAAACTCCATGCCAGATTTCACTGCAAGCTCAGTAATGACATGCTGGCTCTTTTTACAGTCTCTACAGGTCTGAACGTGAAGGCACTGCATTTACCAGCAGCAATCATTTACACCCCTAGCTGATCACTTCGACTCCTACTACTGCATCTGACCTGCATCACTCATCTTCCAGCCCTATGTATTTCAGATAAGAGACAGACTGCAAAATTAGCCCCTCTCATGCCACAGGTTAGAGTTTCCTGTGCTAAAAACAGTAGTGCATAGAAGGAACACTGTAATTTTAGAGGTCTTCTACTCTACCAAAACAGTCAAAGCAGGAGACTCAATAAATGAATGTGAAAATGATTTTGTATTTATATTCAGCCTGTCACCCAGCTTACTTTACAAGCAAGGGCATCCCAAGGACATTTTAAAGACAGCAGCCCATTTAAGAGCTATGAGGCAGTACATTGCTACACTGACTATTTGCACTTTGTTTAAAGATTTCAACTAGGTCAAGACACTGTTGAAATAGATCCAGCCACAAAGATGCTGTGGTCGTTTTTCAGATCCTGCTTGACTATATTCAGCAAAGAGAAGAGCTGGAAGTAGCCTTTTTGTTGATGAAAAGATGCTCAAATGATTCTGACTGGTTTGCTGAGATTTTAATGCTTTCATCAACAACAATAAAATCACAATTGCAAGGCTAGTTAATATACTTTTCATTAGTTATTGTCCCTGTACTCTTGCATTTCAATCCTTCTGTTTGGTTTGTATGGACTAAAAGTAACCCCTGAGTAAATATACAAGAGCCTCTTTGTGAATCTTCCTTTTTAAAGGTATCCACAATTTCTTCTAAAGGAAGCCAGGATTTGCTACCTCTCTCATATTGGCCCAGAGGAATGCTAGCTACTCAGAATGACTTATTTCTTACAAACTGGTGACAATTTCATGGAATAGGAAGGGATTGTTAAAGGCACAGGCTTGGAGATACCAAAGTTTTCTAAGGGCATATTTAGAGCTCTGTAAGTGATTGCTTAAACTTTCAGCTGCAGTGAGCCCTTGTTTGAATACATTATTCAGGGCCTCCATTGAAATGCACAGCAAGTCCCATGGGCTGTTTGTTCCAGAACTGCAGGACCATCCATGTGAGACAGGCAATTAAAAGCATTTGGGAAACAGTGATTTAAGGTTTGAAGCCTTGCTGGCAGGGTCTCAGTACACTGACAGAAGGTGTGACTCCAGCACGGACCCCAGCTGGAACTTTTCATGGACCCTCCTTTCCACCTGTGTGTAATCTGTTGCCATTTCATCTGAAGCTGTCCTTACTAAAGCCTCCAGTCTCTGCAGACTAAACCCCAATCTGGCCTCATTCTCCCCACACTGTGAGTAGTCAGCAGGCTTCTTCTGAAGAAAATCAATCAGGCTGCCTGAGCCACAGACCTACCGTGAAGAAACATACTGTGAGGGACTAATTGCAGGGACAGCTATCCTTCCTTACCAACCCCGTGTCAAGAAAACCAACACCAACATCTCCATTGTTCATTATGGGTTAAGAAGACTTGTGCACACACCACTCCACATCTGCTGAGGCTGCACACAGACCAGCTGCAGGGAGAAACCCTAACCCTCTATGTCATCAAATAACTTACACAGACTGAGAACTCACCCTTCTTTTTCTTTTGGGGCTTTTTTTTTTTCTTTCTAATTTTTCTCCTGTACTGTCATTCCTCCATGACGGACTTTTTAGCAATACCTTACAAGAGTTTTTTTGTTATTTGACAATTTACTGGCAGGCTGAGTATATAAACACATCACTAAACGCTTAAAAGCAGTAAGACACGTTTTACCATGGTCCCTCTAACATGATTTCTTCAGATAATGGTGCTTGGTATCAAGCATTAATTCCCAGAAGATACAAAGTTTCATCATGGAATAGAAAACTAGGATGGAAATACCTGAGAGAACATGTTTAAGATTAATTTCCTCTTGCACAGACAAAGCCTGACGTGGCTGTAAAACCTTGTAGCAATCTGTGTAAGAACCTAATCCTGTGTGTTTCTCCTACCTGGTGTACTGTTACTACAAGTAATCTCATCTTTGAAACCCTCCAAGAAGCCAGTTCTCACTGATATGCTAACATAGCTGATATGCTAACAGGATCACTGCAGCAGTACATCCTCAAATGGTATTGCAGATAACTTTGATATACATTATCACAATTTTCTTTGCTCTCCCTGGTGACACAAAACTGAGCAACCTCTTTTCAGACTACAGCTGCATGCAGAGGAAGGGAGGATATAGGGTTATTGCCTCCTCTTCTTTACTGCAGGTTAAGTGAAAAGGAGGAGGTGGAAGAACCTCACTTCCAGCTCATGGGTGGAGGGCACTAGCATTGCATTCCACAGAGGAACAAGGGACATCAACTTGTAGAGCACAGGAAGAGTAGAAGAGGATTCTGAATCCAAATCTGACTTTAATCCCAGCTTCAGTCGTGGGCACCCACCTGCTGCTTCTCTAGATCTTATCACACACTATCTCTTTAGGATCACATGCCCAAATGCCATTTACATCTTGATACTCTTATATTTTGAGGCATTGCTTTAAAGAGAATACTTACAATTTGCTGCTATTTCAGAAGTCAGTTCAGTGATTTGTGAGCAAACCTGTGCTGCTCAGCTGTGTGACACAACAATCATGAATCACACCTCTGCAAACTACAAGATTTAGAATAATAAAAGTGTCGGTTGGCTTTAGTTGATTTAAATGTAGAATGTTCCTGCTTGTTGTAAGGCCCCAAGGGCTAAAAAAATAGCTAAAAAAATTCAAATCAAATTCAAGAAACATTAAAAAGTCAGCACTTGACCATGCCCCCTTTTCAACACTGAGGCCACCAGCAGTTTCTCCAATGCATTCTGCCCCTGCACACAGTTCATTCTCTCCATATAAGATGCCTACAAAGCACAAGGCTGACGTAATGCTCAGACTTGCTGCTCCGTGCTTTCTCAAGCAAGGAGATGTTCCAGAGCCATTCCTCTGCTGAAAAAAAAGTATGTGGTTTTATAAAATTTTCTCCTAAGTAGCCCTTTCTCCTCTCCTTCCTGTACCGAGCCTGTTGTTCGAAAGCCATAATGGGAAATCAGCCAGGCTTAAATCACAGCCAATATCTGACATGTGCAAATGAGGCACGCCACGAAATGTTCAGCCGAGCAGCTTTGTGTTGCTAGGACACCGGAGGTCGGGCAGCACTGAAAGGGCAGATTATTCCCACCCCAGCACAGGGCTCCATTCACGGCTGCCTCCCTCCCAGAGCATCCCTGCCTCCCAGCTCCCTGCACTGGCCCTCGCCACAGTGCCCAGCACACAAGCCCCTCTGCACCACAAATGCCCCAGTGGGCTGCACCTGGCTCTGGCTGATTTGGATCATTTCCAAAGGCTTGCTTCAACCTGAGGGAGCCCAGGGTATCGGGGCTGCTGCTGCAGAGCTGGGCTCCAGCAGACTTGCAGTGTGGTATGGAGATCTCCTTTAAGTGTCAGAAACCCTGTAACACTGCATTTAAGACCATTTTTAAGTCTAGAGAAGGGAAATCCAAGTTTACAGAAGTGATGGAGATCCCTGTGACCAGTACAGATGTCTGCCTAGCTGACAGCAAGAATTGTGTGATGACCCAAATGAACGGCCCAGCTCAATCTTATGCAACTGGTACGTTAATTACTACTACATCTTATGTCTCAGTACATCTCAGAAAGTATCAGTTTAATTTTGGCATTTTTCTTGGAATTTGGTCCTCTGAGCTAGTGTTGTATTCATATACATTTTTACATTATATATTGAGGACTTGCTTTGCAGATCTGCAACTGACTAGATAAGAGACAAGACTAGTAAAATGTCTGTGTCTGTTTGCAGGGCAGGGGCAGAAAAAGAAGGCAGTTGTTCATTCTTACGTACATTAATTTCTCAAAAAAAGGCAATAAATATGTTTTCCTAGGACAGCTTTGTTATAACACAACAGTCCCATCCTCCCACTGAGAGCTGGAGAGTCTCCTCCTTCAGTTCTTTGATGTTTCTGAGAACTACATCAAAATAAAATTAGGTATTTCTGGTAATTCTGAAATTTCCGCTGTAAGTCAAACAAGAAGCCCCTTTACCGATTTCTTCATATTTTATATAAACATGAGATGGAGGAGCTGCATGGATCACAGCCCTCTGTGCTGCCACAGAGGCCACACACAGGTAAGTCAACATCACCTTGGGCCGGAACATCAGCAATCTCCTGTGTCTTCTGCATTGATACTAATTGCATTCAATAGAGAAAAAAAAAAACAACACCACTGTCAACTCACTGCAATAGGTTATGCATCGACAAGCATTAATATGAGTTTTTTGTTCCAATTCCTATACAAGTGTGCAGTAAGAGTTAACTGTAGAGTAAATTCACTTTGTTTTATTAGCATGGTGCAGGGTTATCCAAAATGAATGGCAATAAACCCCCTTAACATTAATATGATTATCAAAGTAACTATTAACTGATTTATCTACACATGCATATCTAAAGAGAGAAACAATGAATTATAATAAATGGTAACAGTACATCAGGATCTAACTAATTTAAGATTCAACTGCCTTCTGAGAGACTTAATTGTTGATGCTACTGCTCATCTCCTCCAAGCCTGCAGAATTCACAGCCATGGATCCTGGTCAACAGCCCTTTGTTTCAATAAGGTTTAGTTCAATTTTCACTTAGTTACATGAACCACACATTTGGTTGATTCTATCCATTTTTAAGATGATTTTGTGGAGAAAACTCCTGCCCTTACAATCTGTTGTGTCATATTCAAATATGAATATGCCTCTTCTTGTCCTAGAAGTGGATTTTTTTCTATCTTCCTCCATATTTTCTGATCATAGTGAAAACAGACTGTTGAGACTCCATAACTGGTTAAGTGCATTTTCACTGCTGCCTTACCAGCACTCTTTCTCTAGGAACTGGTCAGCTGCATGGAACACACACCACTGGAAGCAATGGATGTAACGAGTCTTGTCTTCTCTGCGCAGATGATTTTTGACTTTAGGCTGGGGATGCACTGTAAGGGAGCTGCACAAATGTCTCTCCCCTTCACAGCTGTGTGACAAGAGGTACTGTGGCTCCAGCTGCTCTGTTACATGCTGGCCAAAGCAGCATCAAACCAGTAATAGCTTAAGCAAAGCATTTACATGTGTGCTTAGAGCTCACTGAGGTCCGTGAGATGTACATGTCCTGTAAGAACCAGGCTGATTTGAGATGTGCTGTGTTATGCATGCCAGGGGTCACAGGGAAATGCAATTTTAGATGGCTGAACAGCCACTTCTTCCCTGAGAAATTCCTAGGCTGGCTTAAATATACAACCCAACATAACCCTTAATGTCTGACTCAGAAGGGGACACTTGAGATAAAATCAACTTTCCTAAAAGCAATTTTGTTTGACATGTGAACTGTTTGCCTACATTAAAAACTTCCTTGAAGCTAATATAAGTGCTACACCACTTCTAATAAAAATCATTATTTCTCCCTTTGAAATACTACTCTTAATTGATGAGGCTGGTCACTGTTTCTTTTTGGCTAAATATGAAGTATGCACAAATGGTGTGCTTGGCAAGCTGCGGATAGACATACTCATCTTCATTATGCTGAATCTGGGGCAGCCATTTATTTGAGAAAGCCAGTATCACAGATGATTTGGCATTTATCTGGCTTTCTGAAAGTGGCTGTCTTCTCTCAACCCATCTACATGATCTCTGCTTCACTAATAAAGGTTTGGAGACTCCTCCAAAGCACCTACTTGCCACATACTTGGGAGATTTCTAGGTCTATAAGAGTGAGTTTCAAAAATGCCATGATTGATTACATCATGTAAACAATGGAAATAGAACATAGCACTACAAGTTTGGTGACAAACTTGCCTTCCCTACACTAAATATTGTATAATGCTCACAGGGATGTGCCACAGTCCAAGGTGGCTGCCAAAACAAAAAACTTGCCAGTGTCCCAAATTATTTACGTGGTACAATGGGCTTCTTGGCAACCAGCAACTTCACAGACCTGAACAGTTCACGCTTTCCTGGTGCTTGGGACCAAGCAATGGAACAAATACTGCCCACAAAGCCTGAGGAAATGTGCTGCTACCACCTCCCAGCAAAGCTCCTGTAAGCAGCATCAGCTGCCCAGCTCCCTGTTGCCTGAACAGGGAATACACACCAGGAATGTGGAGGGGAGACAAACCAAAGCTCATCATGCGTCAGCCAAAAACTTCCTGTAGGTTAGACTGACCACCCTTGCAGCTCTGATGATGTCCTCAAGCACGGACTTTACAGCTACTACATTCCACTTCATACAATTGAAATCACAACCTGACTTCTAATGACAGTGTTCGGAATGGACCTGCCTTGCTACTGAGGTTTATAAACTGCCTAAACCCACCAGAAATGGAAAATTCTGAGTGTAAGGCAACAAAGATAAAATGCTTTGATGTGCTTTCAAGTAAGCATTTTGTGTTTAATGTTTCATCTGATGAGGTGGCACCAGATGTTCTGAAGTGTACTTAGCGCTTAAAAATGCATCATAGTGAGGTTTACCCCAAAGTCTTTGCTGCATCCTGTGACTAAATTAAGAAAACTCACATATATGTATGTATAAACAGATACGGTCAAAGAGAAAAAGGTATAGTAATTGATCCAAGTTCTACTCTTAAACAACATTTACTTCTGCTCTTCACACAGATTTTGTGTTCTGAGGGTAGCTTTGACAAAGATCTGTGAATAGCAGGGACAGCATTCTAACTTTCAGAAATCTGTTTATGTTATAATCACTGTTGTTAGGCTTAAATTTATGTTACAGATTGTAAATACATTTCTTTGAATAAACCAACAAATGAGAAACAAAATAAATCTTATCTGTTTTGAAACTAAGAAGACTTAGCAAAAGAAATACTGAATATATATCATCAATGTGCATACAACAAAACCTGCTACATTTTGACCTACCACCACTGCTAGCACTTGGGGTTTAAAAGGACGTATTTTAAAATCTGTGAGAGACGAGCTACAAGTTATGGCAACACTGTTTCCTGGTCCCATAGGCACTTTATCAGATCATATACCCTCCATCTAGATTTGCAAGGCAAATCTAGGGCTGCACTTCTTGAGACCAGAATAAAACTCCCATAGACTTCAATGATGCAGGATCAAACCCATTCCCTTCATAACAGGTTCTCTCAAGCAATTTTATCCTAATTTTCTACCCCATGGCTGAATTCTAATGTTTGCAGAGACAAGCACTTTAAGTGGGAAAGCAAGGCACAAAGTGCAGATCCCAGAAGCAAAGGCAACCAGTGGTGAACAGCACTGTTTTACCTGCTGTGTTAGAGGGTTGTTTCATTGGGGGCAGAAGGGAGAGCTGACACAGCAAAGAAGGTCAAAATATACCAACTGCTATGCTGTCCTTTCCATTACTACTGCAAGAACTCTTTTTTTCCAGGCATATTCCATTTCCTGTATCTCTGTGGACAAAAATTACTCTTTCAAGTGTGCCCCATCGAAGTTTCTCCAGTAAAACTACAAAATTAGTTTAGACTTCTGGGTTCTAAAGATACCTTGCTTGACTCCCCCACCCTGAATACACTTGTCCCCAGTATTACTTTCTTATCATGCAATCAACACAAAAATACATGTCTTATGCCTTAATAAATGGCAGGATTACTATAATCCTTAACTTTATACAGCTGGTTTTCCTGAATCTACCCTATGGACTGATCAACAGAGAAGATCTTTCTCCAGGAAGCAGCCCATCACTATAACACAGGTCTTCCCCCCCCGCACACACAGCTCTACTTCTGTCGACTTTTTCCCAGCTCTGCAAACAATCACTCCTTTAGCTTTCAAACAAAGTGTGATTTATTAAAGCAGACTACTTGGCAGCAAAGCTCTCCTGGTGTTCGAAAATATGATTAGACCAGTACATTTAGTTATTTTTTTCACAAACTTGATTCTGCATGCATTTACCCTCTTTAAAAGAATATACAAGCACAGAAACATTTCCAGTACAGATTGCTCAGGAAAACTCCAGGAACTTTCTATTCTTTTTCTACAAGTCCACTGCAGCTTCAAGTATGCAAGATTAAAATAATTTAAAAACTTGCATGAATTAAAGCCCTTACCTTTTAAGATGTTTTCCCCCTTCAGCGTTCGTCCATTGTGAAAAACTGAATCTTTAGCAGTTGCAGCTATGCACACACACACACACAGAACAGAGCTTTCTTCAGCTCACTGGTATTTCAAGTCTTTCATGTGATATCTTTGGCTGTACTTGCTTAATTCATTCCTGCTGCTACTCAAAGGATGTCAAGCCTAGCGAGGGCTGGCTCTACAGCAATCACTGAAGATATTCCTGACTAACAGGACACGAGGGCTAATCTCACCTTATAGGCAGCAAGAATGTAAATATATTTCACAGCCAACAAATTCCTAAACCTTAAGAGATATAATGTACAATATGTCCTAAGACACAGCTTAGCAAGGAAGAGACTTGCGAACTTTAAAGTTTTTGCTAAAGAACAATGCCCTGTACCCCAGTGATGCTTTTGGAGCTCTAGAGATGTCTATTTATCATGGACTGTGCATGTTTCCTTGGAGTAGTTACCATGAGAACACAGCAAACAGGATTTGAAGGTAAATTGCCATTTAGAGATGGGGGACTTTTTTTTGGTAGTAGTTAAAGAAGAAAACTTCCAGAGCTTAATGAAGTACACAGTTTTTCAACGCATACATTTGCATGACAATGTTTGCAATTCAAATGCTTGGTAGAGCGCACAAGAAGGAAGAAAAGCCAAGTTCTTTGCTGGTATTTATAAAAAGCAAATACTTCAGACTTGGGATCAGTAGTTGCAGTTCCACAATTGCCTATCCACATAGCCACATATAAAGGAATTCATAAGCCACAAAAAATCCATCAGGTGGCACAACATGCAAGAATTATTGTAGTGCCTGAAGTCAGCTGTAGGCGGTAAAATCCTCTGCTGCTGGCAGATCAATTGCTGAAGCAGTCAAAATCTCTCACTTCTAGATATTACACTGAACTGCACACCAAACATTGCACATTAAAAATACCTCATCCCTGGGCATTTGATTTTTCCACAGAATAGTTCTGGTACTTTGCCATCTGGGTCACCCCCATCCAAGTCCCTCCCGAAACAGCAATTGCTCTCCATGTGCCCCTCCATCCTGCTTACATACTGCCATGGACCCTATCCAAGATGCAGAAATTGCTCCTACCACCTGTGGACAGAGTCCTACCAAATGGTACGTGCTGCAAAACATGCAGAACTCTTGTTTGCCTGCTCTGCCTGGAGTTGGGTGCAACCTTTACAGCAGAGTGTCTGCTCCCTCGCCTGCAGCATCTCATCTCAGCTGTCTGTCCCTAGCCTTAAACAGCTCAATTTTAAACTCCTTAACCACGGTCACTGAAAGACAAACCCTAATACACTTAGCAAAAGAATGCCTCGTCAGCCCTGCTTAGCAAACAACAAACCTTGATGAAGAACATGCCTTGTCTGGGTGACTGCCTGGAGAGTGGAATGACCTACTTCAGCCCAACAAGCAGGGACACTCTGAAATGGGGACAAAGGGACAACTCGGTGGCTCTCAGGCAGCATAACCAAGAGGCTGCACCACAGCAGTGATGGGAGTGATCTTTCAGAGAAGACACTGAAGAGAGGCATGGCTTACTGTAGCACAAAACACTTTGTTCTTTCAGACAGGGATTCAGATTCACACGTAACATTACTGCCAGTACTCTGTGAGCAGGAGCGATTACTTTCCTCATACCCACCCTCCTTATCACTTTTACCTAAGGAATGAGTCTTCTAGCGCCTGACCTAATTATTCAAGTGATGTGTCACAAAATGATGCAGCTGGGACATACTCCACAAGTCTTGATCTCAAGCTATGTAATTCTGCAAAACCCAAGGCGACAAGATCCAGGTAGCTGAATTAAGTGGTGTTGGCCAGGCACAACACCACACCTTCCTGGTTATGAATAATAAAGCCTTATGAACTAGTTAAAGGGTAAGGAGGATAGATAGTTTGCAATTGGCCCCATGCACTTGTTGACCTCTGAGATCAGGCTCACATGCTGTGTTTTTGGGAAATGGTTGCTCTCCTCCCAAATGATGAGCCTGAGCAGCAGCTCCCCGAGTCTGACCCAGGCAAGAGCAATCTGTGCTCAGAGCCTGTGGCTCTGCTGCCTCCAGAAGCAATGACAGCAGTAATTGGCAGCCAGAAAGCCTTCTTAAACCAAGTATTTATTGAGAACAACTGAAATTAAAGACAGATCTTTTAAAAAGGCAATAAGGATCTCATAAGGATCTTATACAGCTGTAATTGAATCCTGCTAGACCTTAACTTTGTACAGATAGGCCCCCACACACACCCAGCAGCTCCACCTAGGCTACATTATCTATCTCCTCTACTTTCAAAGTACGACAGAATAACTATTAACGTGATCAGGCTATCTGTTACCTTTTTCTTATGGACAGCAAGTCAAATTTACCCTGTGATCTGCTAGCTCCCAGTACCAGACACCACTGCAGCTTTGCTGCAGAAGAGCTACCCCAGGGCTTGGCAACTGACTAAACCATAGAGACACCTCCATTTAGGGCATAACACTTTTTAGTTTTTAACTGCTGGGCTCAGCATCTCTGAAAACCCACAAAGGCATCTGCTCCCCTGTGAAGAGACCCAGAGTCTGCTGAATGTTACTGTATAAAGGTTGTTACTGTATAAAGCTTGGTATACAACTCCAGTAGGATGGGCATAGAAGTTTGAAACTAGAACACCTTATTAAGGATAATTTTTTTAAAATAAAGACTTCTGAAATTAAAGTTACCCAGATGCTTAGCAATCCTGTACTTCAGGTACAGTAGAATACCCTTGAAGTTCAGAGTTTCTCTCCCTGAGTCTTTTAAGGTTATGTGTGCTCTTCCTGATGCAGTACCATTAGACTTGCACTCTTCTTATCCATATTTCTGCAAAAAAAAAATCTCCCTAGAAGGCAAACTCAGTAATTCATACAGTCAAGTCTGAATATGACAATACTGCAATTCCAGCTTGAAAACCAGCTCACCTACTGCGTTCCTTGCACTTGTACCTGCTCTACAACCTGCACACAATCACCCTTGCAGATGGGGTCAAGCTCTGCTATCACTGTTCCTTTGCACTGCATTCCTGAGCTGTACTTCTACCTGGTGTTTAGGCTGGTATCATGCTATACTTACATTTGTAATGATTCAGAGCTATTTTAAGAACACAACTTTAATTCAGGCGCCAAGCAAAATAGGTTTGTATCTTATTTCATATTAGAGGACAAACTGCTTGCTATTCCAGGGTGTCTCATGGTCATTAATGACCTATGCCTCAAAGTACACTGTAGGTGCCAATAGCCATACCCTGATCCCTTCAAATGGCTCTGTCCCCAGAAGCAATGTTAACAATCTTATTGCCTTGATACTAATTTTCCAAGAATGAATATGGAGCATGATAGGGCTCTAAGCAGCAGTAGATCTCATAGAATTTATTGCAGACTTTTTTCTACCAGTCTTCCTTTGAACTGCTAAGGTATTACCAGTTTCATTTTTCCTGTTGCTCCCTGTAGCCCCTACCCTGCAGTAGGTTTGCAACACAGGTTTAATTTTGTCTCACTTATTTACCTGACCTAATTAAANCCGATCTGTGAATCTGAAGTGATCTATGAGAGCTTAAGAATTTGCAAGCTTTTGAAATCTTTGTTTACATCAAATAGTTAATGTGAACTATAATTAAACCAGGATTTTGTCTAGCAGGACTAAACTGGCCTTAGATCTGTAACCAAAGAGAAATGCATGCACCTATTTATGTGCAGGAGAGAACAGCCACATCTGAACCTGCTGAAGTCACAAGAACAGGGGGATTATAAAAACAAGCTGTAATAACTGAGGTTTTGAGAGACCAGCACACTGAGCCCCTGCAGATGCTGGATGTGGGGCCACTCGCTATGATTATACCAGTATTGTGCCACTGGAGATTATGCCAATACATTTTCAAGAAACAGCCTAAATGGAAAAGGGAACCTGAGAAAGCACTTGAGGCAAGCTGCCCAAGGCTGGCTGCTTCTGGGCAACAGGGAAACTTCTGCCTCTGAAACAGCTTGAATAGGAAGTTTAGATCTTAAATTTACTCTGATCTGTCTCCTGAATAGCACTAAGGCTTAGCAACTTTATTAATAGCAGCAAGCTGGAAGAAACATTCAGCTGATGATTGTAGCAATGGCTGCAGCTTCTTTTAAAAACCAGCCTTTTTTTTCTTGTTGGTTTGGTTTTGTTGTTGGGGTGTTTTTGTGGTGGTGTTTTGTTTTTTTTTAATTTAAGGTACACAAAGAAAAGGAGACAGAGATCAGAAAAGGCAAGGGTGCAGAGAGGAATCATCAAATA
>VZTT01038678.1:46283-78797 GCA_013400855.1 Buphagus erythrorhynchus | reverse complement strand
GCTCACAATTCCCAGCGACTTGCCAGGGCTCGGTGATCCACGTGGGTTCAGCTGCCTGGTGGCTTCACACCTCAGAGTACCAAACACATCAGGACACAGAAAGTTGCTTTTATTTGCTTCTAGGCTGCTCCCTCTTGCTAAGGTGCTCAAAATCTGTATGTTATTTGGCACATCACAAATAGCAGCACAAAAGCAGAGTTAACAGTCAGCAACTGAAAATGTGTAAAGTCTAAGATCTACTGTCCAAGTAGCACTAAAACCTACAAAGAAATGCACACAATTGTTTTGTTAGTATCCTGATTGACTTGACAGCCCAGAAAAAATGGAACATGTAAATATGAATCTATAGTAAAGTCACCAATCTCTGTGTTGGCATGTGAGAACCATAAATCAGATTCACTAGCACCTCTGCCTGTTGTGTTTTTAACAAAAGCAGACCATGTCTGAGTAACAGTCTATTATGCTCAAAACAGATGTGCAAAACCCCAGGGTATCAGAACCAGGCTAACAATATGAATTTCAATGACTACTGTACCATTACCACTTCATTTCTAGAGATCCCTCCAACACGTTTAGGCAAATCTTGACACTGCCTTTCATTATGTGTAACTCAAAAGACAAATTGATACTGTAAGCCTTAGTCTCCAAGCCTGTTTCAAGAACAAAATTCTGAAACAGAACAAAACATCCAGCATGTACAATTCTATGTATCTTCATAAATTGAAAGACTAAGAGTCTGACAACAGTCATTCACACCAGTTTTCTGTACACATCCGAATCACTGCCTTTAGTGACTTAAAACAAACTTTGCAATTTTGATATTTTCTCCCTAAAAAGGCTCTCACAGAGTTGTCACAAAGAAGTGCAGCCTTCTACCTTCTGTTTACAACCTTCCTTAGAGCCAGGCATTTATCAGAGTTGTGAGCGATTACNCCCCTTGCAGAGCCTCTACAAAATCAGTGAAGAATGCTACCTTCTGCTTCACACAGTGGTAAGTAACCAGACAGACAGCAAAAGACTAGGCCTGAGATGTACAGAAAAGAGGGACACCATTTAAAATCTTACCTTCTGCACGTTGGGTTTGNCAGGTAGAGAGAAGATAGTAATTCACAAGCTGGATTTTTGTACAAGCAACATAACCCTGGACAAGAGCTCCTGCAGCTCAGCACTGCAGACAGCATCTAACTGCAACACCTAGTGGTGCAGACCAGAAGTTACGGCACCGTGGAAGCTCTTGCTTCCCCATCTGGGATCAACACCTGTGTGTTCACTTCTGCCACTGGCTCCTCTGATCACTACTGGCATCACTGTTTCACAATGAGCAAGATTCACAGATTGATATGAAGAAAACTGTTCATAAGGAAACATCAAACTGTTCTTTCAAAAGACTGTTTAAGACTTAGGATCCACATTCCCAAACAGCTAAACTTGAGCAAGTCAAAAGGAAGGATAAGGGGTCTACAGCAAAATCCACCAACTCAGATTTCCTCTTTTCATTTCAACTACCCCAAACCCATTCATTTTCCATCTTCCCTGAAGAAAATAGGTTTTTTTCCTAGCTTTAGAACTCTGAATGATCCAATGCACATTAGACTATCAGTTGTCTGAACCTCAGCCTGGAGATAAAAATCACAAAATCCCTCAGTTCTTTTATGATTATTACTTTAATTACACATCCACCCCTTTCCCGTCTGAGCCATCATTCCATATCTTATTCCAACTTGCCTCATTCTGTATCATTAAGTGTGATGAACCTTTTTAAACTAAAGTCTTGCATTTACTTTGCAGAGATACAAATGATTGGAGAGGAGCTCAAGCTGTGAAGAGCCCACAAAGTTAGCAATGGTAAAGTTACTCCCCTCAAAGGTGACACTTAGTGCCAGGCAGCAGGGAGAGTACAGAGCAGGCTGCCAAGGAGGCAGAAAGTGCACATTTTAAAGGAGCAACACTGTGTGTCCTGCCATATGTCTTGGAGCAAAACTGTCAAGGTCAGTCTGTTATAACAAATTCTTGTTTTAATCTGCAGACCAAGCACTTACTTGGTGATTGAACATGCAGTGATAAAGGCAGCAGGCAGAGTTATGGCTGTGCACAGGGGCTGGTACAGGGCAAAGGGAGCAAACAGCAAAATGACTGGGAACATAAATTAAAGTTCTTGGTTCACTTGCCTTTGCCAGCCTATGGACCAGGGAGCTGGGCAGCAAACACCAAACAGAACATACAAAGACAAAAATCTTTGTGTAAAGACAAATATTTACAGCTTTGAAAAGTAAAGGCTTCATCCACATTAAACCTGTGTGAACATTACATCTATGGACAATTCTCTCATCCCAGGCTCCTACTTACAGTGATTGGAAAAGTTGGTCAGTCTAAACAAAAATGATATAAACTATTTTCACTTTCACCTGTGGTACAGCCAGCCAGATTCTGCACAGCGCTGCAAGCCTCTAAGTCACTGTCAGGTGATGAGCTAATCTGGAGTTTGCCCTGCTGTAATCAACAGGCTGAAACAGATGGTATCTAAACCCTGCTATTCTGTGTGCACCCCCAGGCCTGCATTAGGCAGGTCATCAAATGAAAAGAAGAGTCAACTAATTTATCATGAGAATAAAACTGTGAAGGCAAAGTTCTTATCTTCAGTTGAAATATGATGGACTATTCCCTGTAAGGCTTTAAAACATGTAAAAACACCCAACTTAATTCTCTGGGGACGGCATGATATAAAAAAGGCATGATCTTGTAAAGCAGCCCAGCTGGTTAATGGTCAGTTACTGCAGTGTTAGATAAGAGGCAATAATATTTTGATTTCGTATTTTATCACCCTTATGTTTTCCAGGGCTCCTGACAGAGAACAGAAGGACTACTACACTTTGCTCTACCTTACCATCTAAGTGAAAAAATATGGTCTGTTTTTGTAAGGTTAACATCTTAGAGGTCTACTTTGCACATATACAAATGCCTAGAGTGGAAACAGTACCTTCTGCTACCCCAGAGAACCAGCAAATAACACCATCTCATGACAAGAAATGGATACTTCTGAGATGACTTATGGTAGCACAAAGCAGTGTTTTTTAATAAAAGACATTGTGTGTGCCCCAGCATACACTCCTTGCTGTTCTGTCCAACACTTAGCAATAGTCTATTAGGATAAAATCTGCCCCTAACCGGTTTGAGTCTGCTTTTTTTTTTAAAAAAAGTGAATGAACTCTGCAAATGTATATTAATTCAAACAAAATGAAAGGCAACTAATCCAGACTTGTACTTATGCAATTTAGGAGATGTTTCATGCCAATCTTTCCCTTTTAAATTATTTGCAAATAGACTTTATGCTAGATTTCAATTTGGTGCCATTTTTGATGAGAGGCTATGAAGCCTCATAAAAAGGTGTTTAACAAAAATGCCTTCCAAACTTTAACTTAAAGCAAGGCAACACCTTAATGAGGTATTTATTCAGCACTTATTTTTCCTTGCATACAGGCACTGCTGTAAGGCTTTGTGGGATTTTGTGGCTGGATTTAGATTATAAAGACAAATCGGGACAAGAGAGACCAACTTCATAGATGAGCTTTAAAAACAGAACAAATAGGCAAGTGGAAAATACAACAGGAGTTTTATGGGGATGGTGTGATGGAAAGGTTAGTGTCTCCTTGAAGCTAGCCAGGACAGTCAATTGGTTAATTAACAAGGGCAGTGTCACAGTAGACACAGCAATGTTTTAATGCTCAAGTTTTGCCTTTTTCAATCTGCACCTGTTCTTTACTGACCAGGGTCTGTCTATCACTGATTAGCTGCACAGCAGAGATGACACATTAACTAACCTTGAACTGGAGACTGACAGTGGGTTTTCGGTGCTTGCTTCCGCATTTAAGAGTGTCCTGATTGTTGCGACTTGAAACGTGTTCAAATAGATCATAGATGAAATCAAGACTGAAATGGAAAAGGAAAATAGTATTTTTAAAGTCTATCTAACAGACTATGAAGTTCATCACTGTAGAATGCAAGGAAAACACTGTCTTTTAGCAAGAAGCTCCTCCATCAAAAACATACTTAATGGTTTTCTCCACAATCTTCAATAAACTATAGATTTTGCCTTTGCAGAATTTATCCAGGGGAGAAAAAACAAAACAAAAAACAAAACAAGGGGGTTCTTTCTTCTCCACTCCAAACACATCATTAGGGAAATGAAGTGTGAAGTCCTAGGGGCTTTAGTGCATTTTACTCCACTCACTCAACCAAAACTCCAGCTGACTGCAACTGGAATTGTACCTGAACAAAGACTAAAAAAACAAGACTTCCAGCTTGGTTAGGGACATAACACAAAAGAGCCACCCATGCAAGCCTCACTTTCAGATAACAGCTGTGCATGCTGTTTCCTACCCTGTAGGTTGGGTACTCCCCTCTTAGCATTTCCACAGAAACACACACATTTTAATTCAAGCTCCACACAGATGTTGGTGCAAAAACAAAACCAGGCCCCGCCAAGTTTAAGTCATTTATTCTTTTTACATAGATACTTCAATTGACAGATGTTGTATCAGAAATGTCACAGATCCAGAACAAATAACATAGAGAGGGAATTGCTTATTTATTAACAGGTTTCCCCTGCACAGAAGGACTAAAGGGATTTACAAACAAGCAACTTGCACAGCAAGGCAGGATGATTGGATGGGATAGGGGAGGGCAGCAGATGAGACAGCAAGATCCAGGCTCAGCTTCCTGTTTTTCTGTCATTCTTCTACGTGTCCTGTAGCCTCAACCAAACCCCTACAAAAAGGGATGTGGTATCACCACAGCTCACAGGATACCACTATAAGGACCCTAAGACCTTACACAGCAGAATGACATGAGACATGCAGGTACCAAAGGCATCCAAGCTCAGACTTTCAGTCAGATAAATCTTAATAGAAGTATTCTCCTTGAAGCAATTACTACATGGCAGTTTGCACTGTGGTAGTCTCTGACAGCAAGTGCTCAACCAATTAGGGAATGCCAGAAATACAAACATGTAGTCAAAAACCACACATGCACACTGCCTATGAAGCACTCTGAAACACTTAAAAACCACGACCACCTCCAGCATCGTTACTCATTACAGAGCAGCAAGTCAGTTCTCTAGGAACCCCCTGGATTAAACAGCAACAAGAGAACAATGCAGGTAAATCCAACTTTGTGAGAACCGATTACAGTCAGACCTGCTTACAGGCAACGCTGATATCCTCATTTCTGTGATATGATATGCTCATCTCTATTTCATTCTATGCTCATTTCAGGTCTGTCAAGGTCTGCTGCTATGCAACATCTAACATACTCAAACCCCAGCAGAATTAGATGTTCAATCCTGGCAGAATTAGTTGATACAACACCCCTTAATATCACATACTTAACAAAAATCACAGAAACTTACCTGCTTTCACGTAACAAGTTCAGGAGATCATCCCTAAAAGTATCTCTGTTCTTTTCCAAGATCCCCCTGACATCATACTGGACCTAGAAGGAAACAGAGCCGGTTCAAACAACAAGCCAAACAGTCAGGCACCTCTCACAAGAGTGGTGCTGTAAAAAGTGCTGAGGGAACAGAGTGCTTTAGTTAATTTTGAGCAGCCTTGGGGGAAAATTAAGCTAATGAAAGTTCTGCTTGGAATAATTTCAGCAAATAAAGAAATTACCTCCCCAGCGTAGTGCTTCACTCCAAAGTTGTGAACAGCAACCCTTGGTTTTACATAAAAAGGATTGTTCTAATTGGAGGGAAAAAAAAGAGAAAAATATTTGGAGGGGGTTGTCACATTATCCTCTCAACCCATACTTAAACAGACCATTGTCTTCCAGTAAACTCCCTGGAAGATTAGTGCTCCAAAAGCAAACAAGCAACTCATGATAATAGGATTTGTTAGTCTGGGCTGCTTCAAATGCAGTAATAACAGATTTATAGCACATAAAAAGGCATTGTACTAAACCTGAACCCCATCTGGCAGAACCATCTATAAAAGGCACTTTGAAAGAGAAGGCTCTGTCTTAAACTGGAAGTTCTGAAGACTGGTGGATATGCTTGCATCCCAGAAATTGTGAAAAAATAATTCCAAAGTATCACAAATAAAGGTAACACTAATCTGGACAGAGGAAACAGCAAACTTTCAGTAAATGACATCAAGGTGAATGCTTTATTACAGCAAGGGAAATTGAAGATCTAAATAATCTGAGCTACTGCAGGTTGACAGAGCTCTCATTAAGAGTAGAATTTGACTTGTTCACCACAGTAGAAACCTTTATGTGAACAGCAACAAGGATATGTTCTTCCAGTAACAACTTAGCCTTGACAGCAAAGTATACAGATTGCCATGGAAGTAGGATCACATCCAAAAAAGCCTCTAGAACTATGCATCTATATGTTTGAACCATGAATTTCTACTGAAGCAAAGAGATCATACACAATTTGCACAGCAAATATCAGTGAAACATCACATACAGCATGCTGGGCATTCAACTTCTCCAGTAAGGTGGAGTCCGTAGCTTGAGGAAAATGGCTCTCCTCATTGATGAGTGCCAGTAGTCCCAGTTTCTAGAACAGCAAGAAGAGGCAGAGATGAATTAATGCATGGATGGATACAGCTCTTTTCCCCAGTTTGGAAAAACCATAAAGTCCTTGAAGTTGCTCTGTGCAGAGAGGCACAAAACGACTCATACACAACTAAAACCCCACTCTTGAAGGTGACTGCAATCTTGTTTTTCTGGCAACACTCCTTCTGAAATATAGAGCACATGATCTGTGGGCAAAATAAAGAAAAACAAGCTACTGGAAGAATCAGCTCTCCTGATGTAGGCAGTTTTTAGATGCATGCAATGACATTGCCCCAGAATGCCATTGATAAGGTCTCCAATGATCAGGAGTCTGGGGAGTTTGTGTAAAACAGCCTTTCAAAAAAAAATTCTTCCATATAATTATCCACCCAGTTGTTGAACCAATGCAGACTTTTAGCAGCCACAGTGCCCAGGGGCAGAGCAGAAGATATGCAGTTTAACTTCACCCAGTGTGAAGCACAACCCCCCTTTGCTTTACATATGCCTCTGTGTAATTTCCTTTGATGTTCCCTTCTTCTCCTGCTAGAAGAGCTGGTAAACAAAGCAAGCTACTCCACAGTTAATTAATGTGTCCAGCAAGCTCTAGGTTGATACAGCCTCTCAAAAAAACACAGTTCTCCGGGTGCACATTTTAATAAGCCACTTGCCAAGGGCTCAGAGCAGCTCCTGAAAAGCCACACTGCCCTGACTGCAGTCACATCCTGCCAGCTGGATCCCCTGCCCACTGCCACTCACTTCTGTGCTCGTGTGAGCTCTTGCAGTCACACACCCTGCATGGAGATAAGCTCACACAGCCTGCCTGTACTGATGGCAAGAGTGAGCATGGATCAAATGATTCTTTTTAATCATCTCCAAATACTGCTTTTGTATATAATCACACAAGGAGAAAAGTTGCTGCAAGGAAAAGAGCTCACAATATAATCCTTAACATAGCCATACATGAAAATTGTCTGATCAAAAGTTTGCTATTTAAACATGCAAGATCCACAATTCTCTTCACTTGTTCTTTGTGTTGACAAATGTTTTAAAGACCTATTATCTCAGAACAAAAAAACTAAAAATAGATAACGGTATCAAATATGCTTTCTTACCTTTTCAATAAGATCCAAGCATTCTCCATTGTCTGTCCAGTCAATATCCTCCCAAATTAGTCCTTCCCTAAGGAAAATAAAGTGGGTCTTTTTATTTAAATTATTTTAGTTGTAGAAATGGGAGAAGCTGGTTTATTTATCTTGCAAATTACAGCGAAATCAGCTTGCTTTTATAAAATACACAGCTTTCATGGTGAGACTTTCAAAGGAAGCTAAGGTAGCTGTGAACTAAGGCTTAAAGTGAACAAGATATAGTCAAAATTCTTTCAAATTTCTCCTCTCTCTTACCTGCTGTATTCCAGTTGCTCCAAGGAAAAGATATGCTTGTTGAAATACTCCTGAAGCTTCTCATTTGCATAGTTAATATTGAACTGCTCAAAACGGTTTACCTAAAAGGACAAGAAATTTTAAAAAATGCACACACTTCAAGTATTTTAGTTTGCAAACAAGGGTATGGGTTTGGTAGTAACATGTTTAAAAATCAGGTTCCAGAAAAGATGACAAAAATGTGTAAAGCAATAAAGCATAAATATCAGACAACCATTTGAATAAGCTTTTGAAACCTACCTCAAAGTTTTCAAATCCAAATATGTCCAAAATTCCAATAGTTTTGAAGTCTTCCTTGCTCCTGATTCTGCTATTGATTTTCTTAATGACCCATGCAAAACACTGAGAATAAAGTGCCATAGCCATAGAATCTCTGCTGTCTATTGCCTGTGTTAGAGAGGGAATACATAACACATCAACCACCCCATGACTGAGAACTGACAAGATCTGCTGCTCAGTGTCCTTAGCACAGCACAAAACAATGTATATATAAAGCAAGCAGCTTCCTATTCCTATGTAGCTTGGCAGCAATTGGATTAACACACACAAGGCATCATGATTCGAGCTCTAACAGTTTAACTTAAAACATCAGTACACCTATGTGGCTATAAAATTACATTTCAGGGCTAAAGCATTAAAAAAACTAGGAAATTATAAACTTCAGGTATGGAGGAAGGAAAGAGAGGTGTAGGAAACAATACCTTAATTCACCATTTTCCAGAGGGAAACAATGTTATGCATACCTACTTCTAATTCTCTTCTTGTAAATTATAAAAATATTTCTCCTAAAAATTTTGAAAAAACATGTCCTTGACACAAGTGTCCATAGCGAAAAAAGTATCAGCCTACATGTTCAGAATTTGAGAAAAATGGGAACTAATCAGGCTTCATAAGAATAAGAAGATACAAGCTATATGCCCTGGCCAGAATAATAGGATGGGATCTAAAGAGATTATGCCCTTCCCAAAAAAAGTGTGTCTTTTGTTACTACTCTGATGCATGAGCTAAGCTTCTGTTCTTGAGTGACCAATGATTTCTCTGGACTTGAAGACTAAGACATCTTTCAAAGACCCTAAAAACATGTCAAAATTGAGATGCCTTTACCTGTTGTATACTAAGAGGTGTTAGGATTTCTTCTCCCCTGAGAATCATCGACCTCTGAGTCAATGCTTCTGTTAGCTGTGTGGAGTCCAACCCCAGTAACTCAGCAGATCTACCCAGGGCTGGCAAAAGAGAAAGACAAATACAAATATGTCCTTAAATGTATAAATCTATGAAACCAATTTGGTTTTTTACTATTANGGGCATTATTATTATTATTATTATTATTATTATTATTATTACTACTACACCACCACCACCATTTAAGATGCTCCTAAAATGAGAGGGATTAGAGATGAAAATATGAGAAATTCTAGGATACTCTTTTGCTGCTCATGAAAAGGCATAAATATGTGCAACTGAAGGAAATTAGCAGTAGAAGTACATCACAAATAAGTCACAAATATTTATTTTCCTCTTAATGCTACATGTCAAGAACTCAAACTGCTAACACATTTTTCCACATACAAACAGTAATTGACTCTTTGCCCTCATGAATGTGTTTCCATTTTGCTTGGGATGGTGAGGATAAACCAATGAAATTTTTCTTCCATGCATACTTTAATTTTCAGTTTTGCTATAATGTGGTATATAAAGCAGTACATAATGCTACTCTATAATGCTATATTTAAATAAACATTTTAAATGCCCACTAGCTCAATCTTTAGACACACCAACATATTCTTTCAGATATCTAATTCTAGTATTGAAAGCTCTAAAAAAAGATACTTCCAGTGAAGATCTTGGTTAGGGAATGTATTTGAGTACTTATGTTTTATCAGCTTGAGAATATTTCAAAGAAGGAATTAGACTGAAATAGAATTTCATTACTGTTAATGGAATAAATATATGCCCAAGGACTTCCCAAATTAAGACCTAGCATCCAGCAGCAGACTACTTTGCCTTATCTGTCAAACCTCATTTTCTCAAAGTAACATTTTAATCAACATTTACAGATGTTAAAAAGCAGTAAAACCCTTTCACTCCTTGTCCTTGCTGTGTTCAGATATACTAACAACAAATAAGGCTTTCAGAAGCCCAAGAAACATTTAGATTTGGATGCACAGCCTTCTCACCTGTTTTAAAGGACACTTGTGCCCCACCAGCAGTGATGAACTCAACGTTTCCCAGATGCAAAATGCCAGCCAGCAGCCTCAGAACTTCTCGTACTTCCTCCCTGCTGAACTCCATCACTTCCATTGCAGTCTGGAATGACATGTGAGCTTCTTCAAATAATATGCACAGACTCAAAAATGGGAGGCCTTAGGAAAGCAAGTCAAGACTAAAAGAGAGCTGGCTCGAGTCCATTCCTTTGGTTTCATCTCAAACTGAATACACTCTAAGGCATCACTGGAACATCTTGGAACATGTAAGTATCACTCTGCTTCTAAGAAATTTCATTTTGATGCTGTAATGAAGTTGTAATTTGCTTTCAAATTCATCATTAAAATCATATAAATATTGGAACGACCCACTGAGTTGTGCATCAGATGCAATTACTATAATTTGAATTATTAATTGAGTACCTCCTGTATGTTTTTCCCAAAATTTGCCTATTGGCCTTGTAGATAACAAGGCATGGGGGAGAAAACACAGCAGCATGTAAGATTTCATCATTTTTGTGCCCAAACATGCACCTTATCAATGTGGTCTGACAACTTCCCGTCAAACTGAGGAAGAAAGGTATCCATATAAAAAGTGTTAAATTTATGAATAAACAATATGGCAACAATCAAGGCTCAACTACATACATGAGGAGAAGTGCAAATAGTAAAATATTAAAAGAAACACTAAAACAAGAGGAACACATGCTTTCCTTTGACACAGAAAGGGTAATTGTATGCCTCTTGAAATGACCAAACTTTCCAAATTTGGGTGTAATATGAGCCTGTCTGAGACCAGATCACAGTTTTGTACCCTTAGTCAGACTCATCATGTTATAATCACTGCAGGTGTTTGATAGATGACATATTTTATCTTTCATAAATCATCCATTACATATAGAAAAGCCTCAGACTCATCCCACAATTCAAAGCAGGGTAGAGATAGTGGCTGAAGGTGTACTTTGTAAAGAAAACCTCTCACAACAAACGGGCAGCAGCACTACAAGTTCATCTTCCTGTCTCCTATAAAAAAAGGTTTCCCTTAAGTAACATTTCCAAGATTTACAGTGCAATAAGAACAGGCAAAGGAGATGACTTTGACAGGAAAAGACAGGTGAGGGTGAGCTGTGGGGGTTTCTGCCCACCTCCTGCTCTGGGAGTGCAGCCCAGCAGCCCTGCTCCCAGCCTGCTCACGCAGCAGGCAGCAGGCAAACATCACCTGCCCAGCTGATTTCATGGTCTGCCTAGCCTGGGATGATTAGCACAAATTAAATGTCATGATAATCAACTTCACCATGTGACTACAATATAGGTAAGTTACCAACTTTTCCAACACTTTCTTCTGCCATACAAGATGAAGGATTTTTACACTGAAAAAATCTGCTGCATCTACTACACATCAGTTTGTCAATTTGGCAATAAGATTAACATAGCTAAGCAAAAAACATTTTGGTGAAGGGCATAAAACCAAATACTTTATCTGATTTCTAAAATCTAACACATCCCCTCAGTGCTACAATACCAAATTAGTGTGATCAGTATGGACTAATTGCTGTGGAGGTGAGACAAAGCCATTCAGAGAGATTCTATCAGGACCTGGGTTTTTAACCTGTGCTTATGTTTTCATAACTATTATGTAAGTTACTCCACATAAGTGGATTTCCCAACTGCAACTTAAAGAGTCACAGGTGCTTTGCTCCATGTGCTGCACTGCAGACTCCACCCAGTAGATGTCACATGATTTGGGCAAAGCTTTCAGACTGAAAAACAATGATGTATATACTTACATATATATATATGTAATATGAAACAATGCAGGGAAAGGCAAAGACATGTAAAAGTCTTACTGACTTGCCAACAGATATTCTTTTCATTTCAAAACATAAGCATTTTGCTGAATTACAGCACACTTTGAAACAACAGAGTAAAAACGAAATGCTGGAGGAAAGATAAAGGCATGCTCAAAATGACAGTGAAGCATTTTGAGAAAATACAAGTCCCTGTAAGATTAATGCCTCAATGAGAGAGCTGCACATGGAGGAAAGCACAGGAAGGCTTTGTACCCTGCTCTGCCAATGGGCCCCACATACCTGAACTTCCAGCACTTTTAAAGCAAAAGAACTAGGGAAGCAACTCACAATGACTTCCTTGAAGGAATCTTTGTCGCTGATTGTCTTATCTGCTATACATCCAGACTGGTTCAGGTAGTGGTAATTCTCAGGTACAGATAAGTAAAGAGCATCTAATGAGAGAAAACAGGGTGAGTGAAAAGGAATACCAAAACAGAAGTACTCCACAAATTACTATGTCAGAGTTCCACAGTTCTCAATTCATTTGCTCAGAAATTATGACAATGCACAAGACAAGATTTTATATTAAAATCAGATGGGGGGTTATTTTGCTGGCTTTTGTTTTATTTAGCTGCATAATAGAGTTAACTCTACTTTTTAGCATGCAAAGACAGCAGGCCCACAGGGAGAAGCTGAGACAGCTTTAGGCAATTTTGCACATATACAAATGTCATTTCTTTTGTTCAGTGGATTTATTCTTTATGAGAAAGGATTAGAGCAACCAGAATTATTTATCTTTGTTGCTGTGGAGTTATTTAGTACCAGCAAAAATATTCAGTTTGAATACAATGAGGCATGTTTGTCCCCAAGTAATTTTCCCAAGGCCACAGCAGAAGCTGGGAGGAAAACTACCGTCAGCTCAGTGACATTTTTCAGCTAAGTGGGTTCCTTTATCAAGTTGAGCTCAAATTCACACTCACTGAATCCCAGCTGAATAAATAACCTATTTCCCAGCTTGGGTTAGTGGGTTTCTGCAGTTAAATTCTCCACTGCTGTCACCACTGGTGACTGCTAGCAGAAAACCACTACAGTTGTATGACTTGTGCTTTGCCACTCACCTTTCTCTCTCTCTTCTATCCCTGCCAGCAGAGCATAGAATATATGATAATTTCTTTCCCCGGGGTTTTGTCTTACTACACGATTCTGTCAAAGTAAAAAATAGTTTCCACTTAAGTGATCATTTTAAAGACAAATTTTTTGTCCATAGTTTCAGACAAAAATTAAATCAAACACAATTAACTTAGCAAAAGTAAACATCAACTTACTTTTTCCAATAAATCTGGAGCCAGCAAGAAAAGCTTCAGTCAAGGAATAAAGTAAAATCAATTAATGCAGAAGCTTTTTATATTCCTTCTTTTGTTTGAGACAATAGGAACACTATCATGGTCTTTTCTTACCACATGCTAAGCCTGTTTCGTACAATACACCTATAACAAGATAAATAAAGTGGCAACAATGATAATATTGTAGCAGTTGTAATATCAGTATATCAACATCTTCTCTTCCATCCCATCAAAACTGGACTTGGCAGATTCTGCATTTTAAATGACATCTGCTTTCCTTTGCTTTTTTTTCCCCCTAAAGCTTGGAAACAAACTCAAGAATTAAATTTTTTGCCACTGAAAAAGCAGTTTATGTTTAAAACAGCAGGTAGAAACCCCTTGGAATATTCCTCATCCCCACACCTCTGTGCTCTGGTGGAGCTGGCTCATAGCCTTATTTTGCCAAATACAGGACAAATCTGAAGATTTAACCCACCCAGGCTCACACTGCAGAAATTGAGCAGCTCTGCTCTTTCAAGTTCTTTTCCAGAGAAGTAAGCAGCTTATCTTTGGATACAGTAATGAGGGAAATGGCTGACCTCAAGTTATTCCTGAGGACTCAGGCTGTTTTAGCTCATTACATGGGAAACACACACGAGCCATGTCACGCTAGCAATACAAAATGCTGCTCCTCCAAGAGTACATACACCCCACACTACCACAACAGCATGTGTGCATGTGTGAATTTGGTGCTGCTGCTTCCCCTTCTCACCTACATCAGCTCAATTTAACAGTGTGTATTTCAGGATGGGTGAAAGGGCAGACAAAGGCAAGCCAGTTCTCCCTCAGTCCTCCATCAAGGAGGTACATGGGTGCTTCCTACAAACAGGGTCAAAGTACAAAACAAGGATACAATCCATAATTCTTCCTCCCTGAATGTTTCCCTTCTGACAGATGTTCAGCTGAATAAACTTCCCAAAGCGACTTGAGTTGTTGTTGTAAACAGTCTTTGCATTGCCAAAAGCTTCCATAATTGGACTGTGAAGACAGAGAACAACAGGAGTGTTAACATGTGACCAGCATGCCAACAGCTTCACATGGGGCTGGTGACAGGAGCAGCACTCTGACAAGCCCCCTCTGACACTCTCCTCAGCAGCAGCCTACATCCCAGCACTACCCTCCATTTAGCAATGGGCATCTCAGTTTCCCAGCAGAAGATGCAAGGATTCGTGCAGAAGATGCAAGTATTCATGCAACAGGATAAACNTTAGCAATGGGCATCTCAGTTTCCTAGCAGAAGATGCAAGTATTCGTGCAACAGGATAAATTGTACTGAACTAGTCTGCAGCTGCAGAGTAGTAACTGCTACTGCTACTTCTTTTGTAATCGCTCAGAAGATGCACACGATTCTTACTGCAGTACTCAAATGATAGAAATAAGAAATCTCAGCACATGCAAATTACAGATGTAAGGAGTACTTGTCCTAGGGCAATTAAAAAAAAAAATAACTACATCAAGATACAGCACGTACAGCAGAGATGAAGCAAGATAAACAAAAGTAATAGCATCTCAGATTGCCTTTGTTTTTAAATAGTTTAGAACCATGTTGTTTCACATGAACACCAGGATTTCTATTTTGCCTGCGTTGATTGTGTCCAATTTATCTCATGCATTTACTAATCTGTCTTATCAGTTCTCCTTATTCTCCCTTTCCTCAGCATGTTTTTACCACTTGAGCACTTTATCCTCACCATGCTGTATCTTGTTCTACCATATCCTCAGGCTACACAAACTGAACCCTCCCATCACCCATTTCCCTTACTCCGATTACCTGAATTCAGCCACAAACAAAAATAAAAGCCACCATTAAAGCTTCACCCATTTCAAAACTCTGCATATTTTTGCTTCACTAAGAGATACCACCATGCTCACAATTCTCTAGAGCAACCAGGTAATTTTGTTTAATGTAGTATTTCCCTTTCTCCAGTATACATTTTACTGTTCAGCAAACACACACACATATTTGAATACATTGCAAGCTCTTATTTCAATGTCAAGGCTTATGTCTTCTGAAAAAAATACCCATGTATTGAAAGATCCAATACCTGCTCTCAAGAATAGCTTGCTCCACACAGGAGGTCTTCTCTCTGGAGGACAGCTCCAGTGAATGTTGGCTCATTGCAGACAAGAACTTGAGAATCAGCTTAGTGCTCTCTGTCTTACCAGCACCACTTTCGCCACTAAAAGAAGAGGAGGAAATGGTTTGCACAGTCCCAGTGGCCAGTGAAGAAGCCCTCTGGCTGGCCACCCAAACTCCACATTGCAAGAGGTCAGGAAGACTAGGGTGATTAGAAGTGATGGTCAAATGGAGCCAGAATACCCCATTAAACTTCCTGAATATGACATCCAGGGGAAAACACAAGCTGTGCTTAAGCTTCATTCCACTGCTCAGACAGCACTTCAAGGCACTGACTGCATATGTACACACACCTAGGAGACAACAAAGGGTTCTCTGAATGCAAACAATTATCCAACACTTCTCACCATCATGTTAAAGTCAAAACAAAGGCAGGGCAATGGTCAGGGATAAAGACCAAACTGAGAGTTAAGATGGGAAAGTTTGGCATACATTGCAGCAATCTAGCTAATGAAGAGCCCTGCTGTGATGAGGAGGAAGTTAGAGACACCAATGTACATTCTATCACATAGGTTACTTGTATAATTAATAATTAAATTCTTAGCAAGCCACATACTCATTAAATGAACTTTTATGTACCTATTGAAACAAACCAGATTCATTTGAGTTCAAAATATACAACTTCCATCTCTCATTACCATCAGAGATATAAAACTTCTCATCACCACCCACAGGAGAAGAAAGCTTTTTGATAATGCTAAATTGACATTTTAAAAACAAACTATTAATAAGCAACCTTGCTGATACAAACAGAAGGCAATACACACAGTTTCTCTTCAAAATCAACACTCTAAAAAGGGAAAGTTTAGATTTGGCTCATTTCTCCAGTACTCTTTCCCTTCAATTATGTAGCCTACACCGACACTGTGAGCCATTAAGAAATATAACTTGTGGGTAAAGTTTGTCTAGTTTGCTCACTCTTCATCTACAATCATAGCATTGTATCCTAAGCTGTGGCCTAGCTCCTAATTAAGCTGTACCTAATTTCAGTTTACTCCCAGAGAAAGAGGGTACATTTTGGTCTTACTTCACCTTTTCCACTGTAGCAAGTGGAATTTCATCAATGACTTTGATGGAGCACAACAGGGCATGTGGAGCAAGCTTAGATAATTTGACAGTCTTTTGCTGTGCCATTGCTGAGTAATCAGCCCACAGATTTTAGGTTACAACAAAGTACAATGATGCTTTCTAGTAAAAAGCAAAGAAGAAAGGTACTGCCCAAAAAACCAACATGACATTTTCCTGCAAATGAATGTCAACAATAAAATTAGGGAAGAGACATTCAGGAAGCATAATGAGACATCTTCATAACCACCAATATATTCCAGCAAGTGTAATTCACTCATTATATTTATACCACATCAAACAAATTCTGTAGTGTTTTTTTTTATGTAATATTATCTTTCATGTCTGGCCTTTTCAGTATTCCTTCTCTTTTTCTTCAGGCCCTCACTCACTCATCTCTTCTGCCCAAGAAGCAAATACTTAATATTCCTGCATTCCATACTCACCATAAAAAAAAACATTTATACTAGTAGTTTTGAGAGAGCTTCACAAACCCTTGCATTATTCTTGTCTAGTGCAAAAAATCATCAAGTGATACACACCTCTTCCTGCTCAATTCTCTCCCTCTGAGCCATGCATATAGCTCAACAGCTGGCACAGGGTGACACTGAGGATATCACCTCTTTTCATCCTTCCTCTGCCCCCACCCATTGTCCCTTGGTCTGGAGAATCTGTAGTTCTATGGAAGCTGAAAGTTACCCCACTGTAATTGAGAGCCATTCTGCAAGTAAGATATTCAAAGCCAATGGAAAAATATCTCCTGCACCTCTCTCTGGTACAGCTGGCGTTATGCACCATTACATGCTCTTGTTTTTTTCTTAGAACAGGAGAGACTCAGAACTGGTTCAGTTCTGAACATGTCCAGTGTCCTATTCTGACAGTTGCCAATTGGGGATGCCCATGGAAGACATAAGATTATTTCCCTTCTGTGTTCTTCCAGCTTCCAGTTATTTACTTTTCAGAAGCTTCCTGATCTAAACCTGTTTTTTACGTGTCTTGTAACCCTCAATATATTTATCTTCTATGAGTCTCTAGCCATACTCCCTTAAAAAGCAGATGGTCTTGTTTTTTCAGATCCACCTCCTATTAGCTTCATTGATATCTCTCAGTTCTCATGGTCGAAGGAGAAACCAACAATTCACCCTGGTGCTTTTTCTGCTGTGCATGACTTGATGGTTAGTGCTCCAAATTCAAGGTGCCTGTCTCCATTAGCCATTTCCCATGTTATATACTTTTTATTACTTTTAAAAATTTTCCTCTGAACCTCCTTCAGTTCCACAGAGTCCAAAGGATGGATTTACACAATTTTCCCTACTCATTTAGTAGTAACCACTCCATTCTATTCACTTTCACAGTTACATGGGATCAATCTTTCCGAGTCCTTAGAAAGCTTTTGCCTACAAGGTCAGTAAAAGGGTGAATTTTTCAGTGTAACCTTTCCAGCAACCTTTCCAGCCCATGAGTTTAAGTGGAGTTCCAGTTCCACATCACTACTATTAATATGTTCAGGACTGTGAACATATTAATTCTGACAGCAGGCCAGAAGGCCCCTACTTAGAAGATCTTTAGACTTTCTCCATGACTTGTTCTATGCAGGGCTAAGGGCACAGCAGCCTGGACTCATGACTGCCACAGCGTAAAAACAGATCACTGGCAGAGACTCCTCATTCTGAAGGATGCAACACAAAATCATTTCCCTGTTCTGTCTGTAGTGGCTGCTAATCACTGGCACACCAAAGGCTTCTCCATGAGCACCTCTGGAACTCCTAATGCAGCTCCTGAGGACCAGATGACCAGAAGCTCCACATGGGGGAAGGGCCCAGGAAGGCCAAAGGGTACTTGAACTAAGACAGGAGGCCAGCACATGTCTTGACCCTACCTCCTCTTGGAATTTCTATCTAACATCACTGGAACCAGGAGTGGTAGCTGTACTTGTTATTTTTTGTATCCTTTCTCTCTTTCTTTCTTTCTCTTTCTTCCTCTAATTCCCTCTTCTCAGAGTTTTGGGTAACGTAAAATTGGATGAGCTTAGAGTTTGCAAAGTTAAGGGGCTAAGTTAATGCTTTGAGAACTGTTTTTCGTTGATGGAATGCTGCTCTAAACCTTTGCAAGAGTTCTCTGATTTTAAAAAGTTGCCAGTGAAGTTTTTTGTTGTTTTGACCCCTTGAGAATATCTTGTCAGTATTTCTCCCATGCGTCTGAGTACATGAATAACTGCAAGTCCTTTTAAGAGTCTCATCAAATAAGGTTTTTGGGGCCTTACAGTCTGCTACCTTTAAAACCCCAAGACAGACACACACAGACAAAACAGACCCCTTCAGCAAATACACTTCATCAAATTCACATCTGAACTTTGGTGCATCAGTCTCACAAGGACATCACACCCATCACAGGTCTGGGTCCCATATAAGGGGTTTGGTTCATATTGATTTTCAAGCTGAAAAACAACAACAAAAAGTTTCAGGCCATCAGATAATAACAGAGAAAACAAATTGGTATCAGGCAGTGATTTCCCACTCATGGCATTGACTCGAATGTCCTGCAGACCAATGGCTGCGGCTCCCTTTACACTTCTTTGGGAGTGCTCTGACATGGATCAATTGCAATTTTATCTGAGAGAAGAGCATGTGTTTGCATCTGCATAGACTAGATCACCTTAAACAGAGCAGCAAAAAAAATCCAAACCAAACCTAAAGATATTTTCCTATTGTTGTAATAAAGGCTATAAGTGGAGGTTTGAACTTGGTCTGAACTTGTGAACTTCAGCTAATCATGGGGGAGCTTAGTCCCTTTCCTACACCAGGACAGGCTGTTTGGCCATTGCTCAAATTAGATGGACTTTTTTCATGTTCCTGAGGCATCCAGCTGAAAAATCAGAAGATGATTTTAATACGGTGGGCTTTTTTCCCTCCTGTTTTAAATGAAACTGGAACCTGCAGTAATGGTTCAGACCAACATGAAACTGAGAATTCATTAATGCAGATGTTTTTGTCTACAGAAAAACTCTAGTTTTTTTAGCCTGGGAGAGTTAAAACACCATTTCACAGCTATGTATATATTCTAATACACCAGTTGTGCACAGCTTCTTCAGTGTGCTGTTTTGCTGACATTTTAGGCTGCTAAGTCCTTTTTATACAGCATTATAATGAATTAATGCCTGTTACACACACCAATAAATAAGCATCTTTGGGTGGTTTGATTTATCATCTCTTCTGTATTTCCTTCCTTTTCACCTCTGACCTGGACAGTTATACTGGAAAAAAATGGTCTCACATTTAAATTGTATTCTGAGTTTTTCTAATTTGTGTTCTGCAATTCACCCTCTCACCTTACACCAGCCAGAAAAACATCCCAACGTTAATATTTCAAAACACTAGAAGCTTTTCCACAGGTTTTTGAACCCAAAGCCTGCAGAAGGCAGCTCCCAACCAAAGCTGAGCTAATTCTGGGGGCCAGCAGGGGGCACTTCAAGTCCAGAGGATCATCAGAAAGCGTTCCAAGCTCCTTCCTTTGTGGGGCTGTTACGATTTGCTACCGTGTGCTGAGATCCCAAGCAGCTCAAACTGCCTATCAGAACGTGAGACCTACCCGAATAATGCCCTCATTTTAACTACTGTGTTTTCGAGATGCAACAGAATTTTCCTCTTTATCATCTCTTACATTAAAGGCAAGACCAGAATATTTGTCTGAATTCAAACACTAAAGAGCTTCACTTGGCTACTTTATTTTTCAAATGTCAGTAGTAACCAAGAAAGTTACAGTGGCAGTACAGTGACTTGCTGCAACGCCTAATTCTAAGCCAGTAGAAGATGCAGGAATGACCAGGATGCTGAATTTGCCAAGCACACTGTTATGCCTCCACTTCCTATGCCCTGAACTAGGTATGTGACAACAGCGACTTTACTAAGCTGTAGGAAGGCCATGGAAACCTTCAGTAATTTTAAATAATCCTATTCTGAGTCCTTCACAGATAGAGCAGATAATGCCCTCCTAGGAAAGCATATTTAGCATTCATTTTTTTAATTTGAATTGCACGTTTCCTCAATTTCTGCAGTAACAAGATACCCTTATATGGTTGTATTCTGCCACTTGTCTGAAACACAGAACTTACACAAATCACTGCTTCAATCCATGACCACAGTAAACAATTTTAAAAGGGATTCCTAATACAAAACTTCTCCATATTATGGCTTATCTGCACCAATGCACATGGTTTACAGAGCAGAGAGTGCTGAAGATTCCCCTTGAACTTCACAGACTTCTGCTTATGTCCATTTTAGGGCATAACCTGCTTTCCTCTTGGCAGCTTGTGAGGAACTGGAATGAAAGAAAGGTAAAATACTGAGGCTAGTATCGAATGGCAAAAATACCAATGGCCACCAGAAATTGTTTTGGTCCCTAAATTTGTGTACACAGGCTGTTCACAAGTAACTGCCTGGCAATAAAACACAAAATCATGCCTCCAGGCTAGCTATTGTCACATGACAAAGATCTCTGTGAATTTCATTTTTGCCTGGACTCTTACCTGAACTCATCTTTATAAGTACAGAATTAAGTATTAAGAAGGAGAAATACAGTTAAGGAAAGCTGAAAAAAACCACTCTTCAGCTTTGTGTCACTGCAAAGCAGAACCTGCGTAGAGGTGAGTGCAGGTGGGCACTGTGACCTGAGAGCCTGCAGAAAGTTGCAAGCAGGTCCGGCTATGCTGCAGCTAATCCACATTTCTAACAACAGCTTGGATGCTGAACTACATACCCCAAATCCCCCTCTTATCCACGAAGCCTTGCAACCTGGCCCATAATCTGAAATGTCAGTAGAAACAGCCTAGTGCAAGAGCTGCTGCTCTCACTCTGCCTCATCCCCTCTCTGTCCCACCATCTGCTCCATGCTGTAGTCAGTCCTACAGCCACCACAAGGACTCCTAGGGAGGTCGGGAGACAGCCAAAATCATGTCAACTTGCGCCTGAAGAGCTCCACACGTGTAACTCCATGGTGCAGGAAGGTGAAAGCAAGTAGGCCTAATCACAAAAATGTTGGGAAGGCAAGAGAGGAGAGGGAAGGGAAACACAAGGACTCTTACCGCCCTCAGCATCTCCCCCTGCCCGGAGCCTGATGGCTGGAGCCATGCTGCAGTGACCTGCTCCTCCCTATCTGGCGGGCCACACTTTGGTCTCCCTGCCTGTGTGTGAGCCAACACAGCTGAGCTGGCAGGGTAGGGAATGGGAAAAGAGCTGGCTGCTTTCTCAGCTCTTCTGGAGCCAGAAGGAAGGAGGAGCTGAAAGCAGTGAAAAGCTATTGAAATGCCAACTGCTCCCTAACACAAACTTGGCCACAGCCAGATCCTGAATACCAGTGACACAGTGGTTCAAACGGGAAGCTATTAAATCACCATTAAATTAAAGCACAACAAGATTAAGCAAGGAAGATTAATCAGACAGAATTAAGTGGCTGAAATGTGGAGGGGTTTCTCTTTTGCTGTTCTTATTTACAGCATATCTCAAGAACTGGTAGGTTAATTTTTTCTTTTCCTCTCCATACAGAAATCAGGGTCTAGTGGTGACAAACTACTGAGCTGCATAGAGATGTTTAAACTGGTGGGAAAACCCTTAGGGCAACATTTGATGTGTGAAGACCAAAAAATGCACAAAAATACAATAGATTTTTTTCACTAAATATAACTGTAAGAGGCATAAAAAAGATTAACATTTTGTTAGAGGTGCACAGAACGACACAAAACAAGTTCAGAACTCTCTTGAGATTGTGCTGTTTTAAAAGCCTGCTTTCTTGAGGCCCACAGCCATGCTCCCAAATCACCTTGAAAGGCTCACCATCAGGGCCACCCAGAGCAGCAGCAGCAGGCAGCAGCACTCACCTGATGAGGATGCACTGGCTGTCGTGGCGCTTCCAGAGGCAGCGGTAGCACTCGTTGGCCACGGCGAAGATGTGCGGCGCCATCTCTCCCATGTGGTGCTTGCTGTACCGCTCCACGGCCGCGCAGTCGTACAGCCCCGGGATGCTCTTGTAGGGGTTCACCGAGGCAACTATCGAACCGATGTAGGTCTGCAAGCACACAGCACCCCCAGAGCTGTTAGCACACCTGGGGTGCAACAGGCTAACACTCTGCTCAAATGATGGACAAAAAATACACGTGTGCAAAACCGCAGCAGTCCTTTGGATAAAGGTGGCCAGCAATCTTCCCTGATTTCTTCCTTTCAAGAATATAACAAATGGGCAAAAGTTGTTCCCACTTTTGTCATGTTCTCCCCACCTATAACACTGAGCTTATTGACTGTACAAATCCCTGCATTAATGCTGCTTACAGCTACATGGTAATGCCTATCAGCGCTGGCCTACAGCTGCTTCTCACGTGTCCTTAGGGACTTACTAAAACCTGACTGAGCCCAAAATAATGGTGGAAAAGTCTGTATTTCTGTGTACAGTATTCAAGTCCTTCTCTGCTACTCACTTTTAAAACAGAAGTATCAGGCATTATGGCAGACACTAGGACCATTATATGCAGAATAGCAGGCTCTAAGAAAAGCGTGTGAAGCGGCAGATGCTCCAAAAATCACTGGGTTTCCACAACATTTTTAATATTAGTTGGATGCTGAACAGCAGCTGGCAAGTCATTAATTTCTATCCCACTGCAATTAGACAGTACATCAGTTAAAAACAGCCAGGTAGTAGCTTGTGCCCATTCTCATTGCCTTAACTCATTAGGCTGTGGTAACCTGATCATTTGCAACAGTCTGTTCACAATGCTGTTCAATTTCTCCCTCACCCTCTATCCACTTCAATATATTTCTCTAATAAAATCACATTAAGTGAGGTAGGAGATAACATTAAGCATGCTATCTCCAGAGTTTCTGGGGCATGTGAAATTAATTGATATACTGTACGGCAGGTGCAGTGTTACTACTGTGATACCAATTTCGTTCTGCTAAACGCCCTTGCTGCGGTCACAGGCAGGAAGCTGACACCTGGCTTCAACAGCCCTGCTCTGGACTGGTGAGGAGCCAGGCTGGGCAGCCTCCAGCCCTGTACCACAGCCCCCATGTACAGACAGATGCCTCACCAGCAGTCAACCCTCTCGCTGCTGACAGGAACCAGCTGTGAAGCTGACAGCAGGACTGGGGCTCTCTTCATCTCCACAGCACCCTAACCAGAGACGGATGGAAAAGGGGAGCAGCATCTTGCAAACCACCGAAAGGCAGCCCCATGTGCTCCTCCTGCAGCCTCCTTCTCTAAGCCACCACAGGGCATTCACTAAGACAAAGGAACCATCAGTTCCCCCACACTTTTCCTTTCCCCTCTATCAGTCTCTTTTGCAGCATTTACAGCCTGCATCTACCTGCCTCCCTCTTCTTCTCCTTAATTAACATGCAATTATCGCTGTGCATCAGCTCTCCTTTCTCACTGTTACCCTGCTGTTACAGTCCCCATTATCCACCTGTTCACCCTCCATCAGGCCCGACACAAATTGCAGCTTTGAGCTTTTGCTAAGGGAACTGCAGCGCCGTCCTTGAAATCATGACAATTTTATTAGCAGTAAGGGGAATATCCCACCTCACTGTAACTCTAGTACCTTTTACAGAGTGGTGAATTTTCAATCTGTGTGTTTTATAACACCATCCCCCCACCCTTCCATGCTGTGCAACAGCTCAGAAGATTTCATCTAGAGGAAAGATACTATTTCAACATGAGATCGTATCACAGGGCAATTACAGCACTGAGACAATAGCTTAATTTCCTGGGATCATCCCCTCTTGGATTCTTAAATAAGTAATAAGTAACAAGGAAGGCTCTGAAAACAGACTTCCTCTGTTTCATACGTATTTCAGCACAGATTGCACACGGAAAAATTTTAAGAGGCTTCTTTTTTAATTACATGACTGCAGTGCAAGTATGATCAATAAAAGAGACTGCTACAGATCTTCCCCTTTCCCTTATTAAAGTCGGGCTGAAGTCTTTGGAAAAGAGTAACTTGAGGCACGCCATCACAACAGATGTCATGGCAAAGATGTAAATTAAAAAATCCCCATGAAACATGATACCATCTAGCTTCATAAGTAAATAATCACTCTATAGCTTCTCCAAGATTAAGTACCTGACAGAACAATATCTCCACTTAAAAGCACTGGCAAAACTGCATCACCATGGGCTACACATTGTGACTTTTCTTGCTTCTCTTCTAAACAGTAAATATCAGAAGAGGTGACAGCAGTCCACTTCTACATACACTCATTTAAAGTGGGGGAGTTTTTCACATGACTTAAACACAATTATTTTAAAGTGAAAGAAAGACTTCCAGAGTATTAGTCATTATTGTGAATTATGAAAGTTTATTAAATAAAGTGAGCTGGCTTCATTGCCTTGTAATTCAATAAGGTGTAATAAAGAAATGGGCGGTGTATTGTGGCACTATAAGAAACCTGATAAACAGCAGAAATCATACTGGTGAAAACAATTTCTAAATCATCTCATGGAATAATGTTTAGGACATGTCACTATTTTAAAAATTCCTTCTCTCTATCTTTTTTTTTCAGCAAAAACATGAAGAACCACAACCTCTACTGACAAAGGTGCAGCTTTGTGGTTCCAGTCTTCCGGTGCTTTAAGTATGTACTACCTCTTTGCAAGACAAGTTAAATGTATGGACAAACTGCTACCAAATTATAATGGTACATGACAAAACAAACCCAGGACTTCAAAAACAACTTCCTCATCCCAAGGCAAGATCATGAAAAAAGTATATCCTTCACAGACACAGTGTATCACATTTATCACCTACCAGGTGTCACAGTCCAACCCAGGGGTAGCCAGAACCAGCTTAGTCTGTACGGACTAGGGAGTTAGCTGGCCCAAGCAAAAGTTCTGCCTTTACCCAAGGTAGTTCAGCAAAGTAGCAATGGGTTGAAGCAGCACTGTTATTAAAAACTATTCCAATTATTTTAAAAGTTCACATTAAAAGACAAATCTTCCAGAAGTCTTTGTAAATTGCCTCTGGGATACTCCCCTGCAGCAAGATCTGCTGCTGCAAGAATCATTTCTTACATCACTTCCAGGCTTACTACTTATCCCACCCAGTACCTATCACAGGGTCATACTAGTAGCAGTATCTTATAAGCAGTAGATCCTAGACTCTACCCTGGCAGCTCTAAGAGCCACAAAGTTAGGGACTTGGAGGAGGGGAGAAGGATACATGTACTCCCATGAAGAATGCTACCACCTCCCAGTTTCATAGAATCACAGGACGGCCTGGGTTGGAAGAAGAGCAAGATCATGTAGTTCCAACACCCCTGTCATGGGCAGGGACACCTTCCACTAGAACAGATTGTTCAATGCCCTAGCCAGTGTGGCCTTTAACACTTCCAGAGACTGGGCATCCACAACCTTTCTAGGCAAATAGTTCTAGTGTCCTCACCCTCACAGCGAAGAATTTCTTGCTAATATCTAACCTAAACATACTCTTTCAGTTTGAAGACATTCCCCCTTGTCCTGTCAGTACATGCCCCTGTAAAAAGTCCTTCTCAATCTTTCTTGTAGGCTCCTCCACTTGCCCTCCCCTGGAGACCCTGAACAGACACACAACACAACCTCTTGCTTGCAGGGCAGACCTTCTGGTCTGGCAAATGCAAGCATCTTAGCAGCAGGTTAAATTGGTGTAAAAATATACAAAAAATGCAGGACTGTTCAGTGGATGTGTGTTATCTCCTGAACACAATTTCTGCACCAGACATCAGCATATGGCAATTAAATGGGTTAGCAATCAGAAGCAGGATCTCCAAGTTACTATATTATGCCAACATCACAAAGCAGGTGAAATTTCAGAAAAGGTATTTTCACGTAAGAATGACGCTTCCACTTTGCTTGTAAGACAGTAATCTTAAATTTTCTTTTTGTTCTTCATAGTTTCTAATCTGATTTTGGAAGTCAATAATTACTTATTTTAATGAAAGCATTCCAAAGCAATTATGAATAGGAGAAATGCTGCCAGAGCATTTGCAAGCAGACAGGGGAGCTCTGAAGATTTCCAGTTGAAATAGTTTGAGAGTTTTTGCAGTGATATACTGTGAGAACTCCTGTTAGAAGCCTGACCCCTTAAATCCATGGCAAAGAACAGGGCAGTTTACTATTCCCTGTTATATGACTGACTCGATTCTTCAGACAGGACCATACACAAACTCTTGAACTACTTTGGTACAGACTAAACCAGCAACAACTTGTTATCAGATCACAGCTAATATATTTATTTAAACCAAAGAATAAATGTAAGTTGAGTTACTCAGCCTGAATCCCAATGCAGCACTTTGATTACTGTATTAAAAGTTGGGTTCCTTTTGCACTTTCAAACTTCTACTGGAATTTTACATTGTTAATTCATCTCCTTAAATGCTTTTGCTCACAAGCCACAGACACTACTGCTCCCACTTTCAGGAAAAACGAAAACAAGACTGTATGCTGATCCTCTACAAGGACTTTCAAAATTAGAAGTTCCAATCCTATCTTCTCAACTAGACACTGAGAAAGGCAAGACAAAATTAAAGATGTACTTCAAAAAGGAAGAGATTTTTCATTGGTTCTTTGAATGCGTTTTGTTTTGTTGTTGCCTTCTGACAGCAATTAGCTTTGAGCCTCTGTCTTGAAATCATCCCACAGTTCTTCAAACACTGAAAAACAATTTGTCCTTTAACAAGAGCTCACAAGGACTGCTGATACCCACAGAAATACTCTAGAAAAAATTAACATGCTCAGAGTAGCCCTGTCTAACATGAAAGGGTGTTGTTTGTTTTTTTTTAATAAAGACACAATTTATTTTAGTTTGATGCCAAACAAATCCAAATGACATACAAGGTTTTATTGATCCAAATTCACTTCAGTGTATTTTATACTTAGAATTGCAAGAAAAAAGTTTGCAATGTATGAATAAAATACAGTTTGAAATGTCTTACTTTCCCACATAGAAAGGGCTTTCAGACTAAAAGAGAAAAAAGTAGAGTAAGAAATTTCCCCCTCAATTTTTTTTTTCAGAATCTCTATAATGAAAAAGCAATGAGAAAGAAAACTGCCCTAATGGACTGCATTAGTCCTATAAACCAAACATACTGGATATACCAGAGCCACCCTGCTTTTCATCTTTTCCCCTTCAGAGATGCTTTTTAGAATTTTGGGGTATATCCTTTCAGGTTTGTTCCATATACAGCAACCACACACCTTCCACTTCTTCCCTTTTATGTCAGAACTTCTCCACAATAACTTTTCTGTTTCTGAGGATCCTTTATGATATCTGTGTTCTACCCAAGGTTGCTTTTCCCATGTAAGGTCATTAAATTTATTCTACACTGCTTTTCTCATGACCTTTCACCCTCTACATCAAGGTGTCCCTCTGTACTTCACGGACTTCCAGCATCTGAGAAATCCCTGTCTTCCTGCTTTCATAAATAAATAAATAAAAAGGGAGAAGCAGGGAAGTACACACACTTCTTTTAGGCTTTCCATATCTCATGCTACAGGGAGAGTGGGAGGGAAAAGGCAGAAGCCAACCGGAGGACTCTGTTGAAGCACATTATGCACTGCTCCTGAACTAAATATTTGATCAACAATCTCAACAGAAACCAAAACTGCTTGCACTATTATAACAGGCATAAAAAGAGTGCATTACTCTATTTCTATCACTGTGTTTCTTTACTACCACCAGAAATCAAAATAATCTTCACAGCTTGGAACTAGATGCTGGAATAGATCAAATACAGAAATTAAGATGTTTTGCTATAGATAAATACATCAATATCAAGAAACAGGACTTTGTCCAACTCTCTTAAGAGTACTTTCAAGCCTTTCTGCTTTAGAACATGAAAAATCTATGTTATTAGAGAAAGAAAAGCATGTTTACTGATGCCTTAAAAAATATGCTTCTGGATTGTTTTTGAACAACTCCTGCCTTTCCTGGAGTCTCTTAAGGAACTGACTCTGTGTCTGAAAAGTAAAAGTATTTTTTTAAAAAATCGGGTATTGGTATCAACCTGCCAATTTATTCCACAAGTATTACTTTCTGGGCTTACCCTTAATATATGGGAAACTTCAAATTAAACTGCAGTACAACTGGCTCACCTCAAAGCTACTTCTATGTTACTTTTACAGAAGGCATGGGAAAAGATTTTTATCACCATTCCACCCAACCTCTGCATCTCACTTACCTTTAAATCATCACAGCTACAGGAATATTACCAAATAACAAAACCAGTGTTTTCACAGAACATGCAGTGGCAGGCAACTTTTAAAAGACCACAAAATAGCCATCAAACTTTGTTATGTTTTCAACACCAAATTTTAAGGTGTCAGGATGAAAAACCTGGGAAGAGAAGAGTTTTCTCCACACTGCAGATATGGCCTTTGTGGTTCAGAGCTCTCTCAGGTGAAAGGATTTATGGTCTTCAGGGGTGAATTTATTCTGTTGCAAAGACAACCAAATGTCTACCACAGACACATCAGCAGAAAAAGGAGAAAGATGGCTGGGCCACATTTTGGTGTGCTTTTTAGGGGAGGCAGAAGAAGGGGCGATGGTATGTCATAAAGAGCATGGTAAATAATGCCCTCATTCATGGTAGGACCTCGATTTATCCTCACTGTGGTAAGTATGCCCTGTCTTTTAGCTGGTCCCATGCTAATTTCAGTGGGACAGAATCCAGTTGTCTCATGTCTGAAGCAAATCTTCTTTCTTAAAAACCATAATTGAAGTGAAGTACTAAACTACAATTTTAAATGCTTTTTAAAACTACATGTTTTAAATGTTTTCAACCAGTCAAGCCATTTCTAAGATGGAAATGCCATACTGTATAATCATCTTTACATGCTTGGGCTCCTGCAGTCCTCACCATGTCTGGTGACTCACGGTGAACTTCCAACCGCCCAAATTTACATCAGCTTTGCTTTTCTCTATATGTGATACACTCACAGCTTAATCTCATCTTCTTTTTCTCTTAATTTTCTCCTGCTGGATAGATTGTTCCATGTGGATGGGGATTACTCAAGGAAACACTACCAGTGTTACCCTGAATCCACACAAAAACCAATCCAGTTAGGAAGTATGAAACCAATATAAAGAAAAGTTGATAAAAGAGCACTGTTACAGCCAAAGGTAAAAACCAAACCAGCAGATAATAATACAGACATATCAGATAGACATTGTTCCTTCTTTAAGATATTCACAGGTTTCTGGCAGTTTTTCTGTATAAAAAGCACCAAGTCTCCTTGCTTTTTTTGCTGAGTAATACAATACAATCTCTACCATGCAGCAGTCCTATCTACTGGGTCAGAATAATGATCTTTTGAACAGTTTTCATATAAACAGTTAATGAAGAATTTCTCTCTTCACCATTGCGAAGCAGATAGAGGCGGTGACCTCCTGAACACAAACATGATTGATCAGAACAAGACATTGATTTTTGCTATTTTCATGGGCTTCAGTACAGCGTGTGAAAATAAGTTTGCACATGAGACTGTAGCAATCTGTGTGCACAATTTTAACCAGGCGAGCTCTAGCTCAGATCAAAAAAGGCCTCATGAAAAGCAGAGACTCCATGGCTTATCACTTCATTTCAAATAGCCTGTGGCCAAACACTGGTTCTTCCTCCTGCCTTGTTATTGCACAATGCTCAAATGAGTCTTTCAAAACTGTCTGAAGGTCTAATTTACCCTCCAGCAAGGAAAAGAAAAAAATGGTCTTCTTCCTTCCCATACATTCATACTGAAGAGATGAAGGGGCTTTTCAGAGAAAATACACACAAAGGAAAACCAAAATGCTGATAAAACGATGAACCAAAGAGCAGTGTCTCTAGAACACTGGCAAAATATTTTTATATAAAGCTTCACAGATCTGTTTAATTCTGCCTGCAAGTATTTTACATACTGATATCCAGATTTCCATAACTTCCGTAGCTCTATAATATTTGAAGACCTCCTCTTTAGAAAGGGCTTTTTTAGGAGGAAAGCTGGAAGAGCAGGAATTACTCTTTAACAGAGCATGAAAAGAGAAATCAAAAGCCAGCATAACTGAAATCTAACTCTATGCCAGGTAGTTAGCTGGATGGCACTGAACTGCTGCCAAATAGCCATCAGTCAAGAAATCAGGACTGAGATGGCAAATGGAATTAACTGTCAAAAATCTGCTAAATGGAACTTTTGGATTCCATTTGCGTTTAAAAGGAGAGACTGACAAACATCAAAGTGAAAAAGCTGAAACCGTTTGTGAGAACCTCTTTCCAAATAAAAGTAACAGCCTGCTTATGAATCAATAATCCATTTACAGAGATAAACAATAGCTATAAAAGTAAGTTAATTCACTCCCAACTTAAATGGGTTGTTTGCAGCCTTTCTAGTAGTAAACTGCTGGACCATGTGTATAAGACAGTTGGACGGTGCAGCACGAACAGTAAATTTTGCACAGCTCACTTTACAGTAAAAGCTTAACTCATGTACAGAAAACGTGCTGGTGACAGGTAAGTGCCCTAAGTTTTGGAGCCCAAATTCCTGCCCTCCTTTCAATGACTTTGCTGGACTGGGAATAACAGACCTTACAGAAAGGAGCCAAAACTTACCTCCAAGTGAGGCAACAGCACGTGCAGAAGCATTCAGCACTGTTTTCAAAAGCTCTGACTGAACAGCACTAAGCTGCTGTTGGCATTTGTGCAAATGACTGATCATTTTTCTTTTGATTCTGCATGTTGGTCTGCTTTCTGTTCTTGGCTCATAGATTTAGCAGTGACATACAATGAAGATATGGAGAAAACAACATGAATACTAGTCTTCAAATCTGAGAAGAAAACAACATGAATACTAGTCTTCAAATCTGAGAAGACATTAGCAATATGCACCATATATTAGCAATTTATACCATCACCAATGACAAAATCAGTACATGATGACAGATTCCTACTTTGCAGTTTTCTATATGAAGTTACCATCAAATATAGCTTAGAGCTTTTGTATTACAAATAGAAAACTCATGGAAGTCAACAGAAATTGACCCTGTTGCCAGTCCATCTATTATTTATTCCTCAACGAACCAAATAACCAACTCAGAAAAAAAAAAAAAAACCTGGTACAGAGCAGAATAGAAAGAGCAAGTTTTCATGTTTTAATAAAACTTTGCCCTCTTTGCCCTCTCCATCTCACTAAAGCAGTCCACAGATGCTCGCAGGTAAGATCCCTACTGCAGTGTGTACGCCCAGCAGGTTACCAGCAACACCTAATATGCTGCAAACCATGATATAAATGCATGTGCTGGTGTAGGCATTGCACACATGTAGCCACTGCACACACTGCAAGGTGTTTGTGTAGCTGTGGCATACATGACAGTGTACTCAGGGACACACACCTTTCATTTCTTTTAATAGTATCATATTGATCACAACAAGTCCTGCTGAAATACTTCCTGAGATCTGAAAATACACACCTTTCAAATCCCCAGTATTTTCAGCTGAGGACCTTGTGAGGACAAAGTTCAGACAAACACTCTTTATTGTTGTTATTATAACTATTAGCAGTTCCACAAGTCATGCAGAATGGAGGAAGTCAGAAGCAAGGTTGGTTAACCAACTGATGGTATTTGTTTACTTCTCATATCATTACAGCTATGTTTCTCCATTAACACATCTTTAAAAAAAACCAAATAAAACATAATTATAATTTGCCTGTGGTAGACAATTGTTGATCTATATAACTGACCAGTCTTTAGAAATAACAATTACCAGTAATAAATTTCACTAGATTTCCAATTAAAAGCCTGCTGTGTTTTTATAGATCTTTGTCTGCTGCTCTCTAGTAACAGATGTGAAATGGAAGCTGTAATTAATGCTTGGAGACAGGAACTCACTTTGAACCACATTTCGAAAACATTATCTGATGTGTGTAAGCATAACATTCTAATAATGGAGGTAAGCA